>PVJS01002686.1:0-15000 GCA_004027185.1 Glis glis
GACCCTGTTTCAAAATAAAGAATAAAAAATAGGGCTGGGGGTGTAGCTCGGAGGTAGAATGCCCCTGGGTTCAATCCCCAGTAACACACACACACACACACACACACAAAAGAACGAAAGAGCGAACAATGGGGCACATGAGATTTAAGGCCTGCCTCGTCCTATACCTCTTGAGTCCTGTTTCTGCATGTCTCTGGCAGTTCCTTTGAAGATATTGGGAGCATACCTCCATTAACCAGCAGTGAGAGTTAAGGAGGGTGGAGTTCTCTACCTCCATGGCTGTCTGGTTGCACATGGAAGTCCAAACCCTTGGAAGGCATTTCAGCATCATGTTATAAAGCATTTCAGCATCATGTTATGTCGGTTAAAGGCTGGTATAGAACCTGGTTTTTAGGAGTAGTTTCCCTCTCCCATCCTATCTTCAACCACCCCAAATATTTCTACCTAAAAAGATGCTGCTAAACTCACAACCAACCAACTTCAACACATTCAACCTACACATACAAACTGCCTTGCCATCTAGGCATGGAAGAGGAAGAATGATAGAAAAATACTTTTTTCCCCTCCGGATTATCTTAAAAGTGAATGTATTTTCTATCAGAAATTATTTTTCCTCATCTTTCTTCATTTTAACCTCTGATTTCTGACAGGTTCTCATTACAGTAGAATTCTAACCAAAACTGTTCAGCCAAATGCCACATAAAGTATTCAGTCTATAATAAGAAACTATAGTGTTGAACAATGCGCGAAAAACAGAAATTTTAAGACCACCATCTCAGTTAAGGCGAGGCTTTAATACTGCGGGGCTACCGTCCACCAGCACAGGCTAGAACGGCAGCCCCTTGTGTAGCTTACAGCTCTTTTTATAGAACAAGCTGGGGTACAGAAACAGATTTTTGCAGTTTGGGTTCGAATCAGCCAACCACAGAAAGTTTTTCCTTATTTAGAAGTAAAGTGATTAGTTTAGAGTAGGGGGTTAAACACAGAGGTGGGGGTCAGTTTTTAGGGCTCTGTCCAGGGCGGAGGTAAGGGCAGGAACTGATTTATCGGGTACTGTCTTTAGGGGAATAAAGGCAGGGACTGGTTTATCAGGTATTGTCCTTAGGGGCAATAAAGGCAGGAACTGGTTTTTCCATCCTTGGGAAACTAGTCTTGTCCTTGTGGCAATAAAGACAGGGAGTTTAATTTAGGGTAGAAAACAAGGATAAAAAATTACTTTTTTCTGGGCATGTTATCACAATAGCAACCATAATTTTCTTTATGCTTTAAACCATCATCGTTTATTTTTAAAAAATATTGTCATACAGCTTGCATCTAGCTAAAACAACCATTGTTGATTATAAAATAACAAAGTCAGATATTTGGTATCCTTACTGAGCAGGTATTTCTTATGTTAAAAATTTCTTCTTTAGACTTGTTTTGGTAGTGCTAGGGATGGGACTCAGGGCCTTGTGCATTCAAGGCAAGCATTCTACCACTAAGCTACAACCCCAGCCTTCTTACGTAAATTTTGAAGTTATAGTTTACAGCCATCCATACAGTTATAGTTTACAGCAGTTATGTGTCACCTTTAAAGATGACAAAGAGGAATTTAATTTCATTAATGATCTGGTTTACCAATTATTGAATCTGCCCTCAATGACATAATAAAGGATAGCTCTAAATAGGCATGTCATAAATTAATCTGTTTATACAATTATCCTTGTGTAATTATTTTATTATTCTAATTAAAAGTACCCCTGTATATGATATGGTGACTTCTTCATTATTCTTACAACAAACATAAAAGCAAAGTTATGTGTTACCTGGAAATTGCCACTAAATGAAAGAAACAGAAAACTTTGAAAGCAAAAGTATTAACTTGTTCTGCATAACTGATTATCCATTTATTGATTAGTATTTTATTTCAATGTAAAAACCAGAAGTCTCTTCCCTAATTTTTTTTCTTTTTTTGCGGTATTGGGTATGGAACCCAGGAGCATTCTACCTCCGAGCTACACCCCCAGCCCTATTTTTATTCTTTATTTTGAAACCAGGTCTCACGAAGTTGCGGAGGCCTAAGTAGCTGAGGCTGGCCGCGAACCCGGATCCTCCTGTCTGAGCCTCCCAAGTACTGGGATTACAAGTGTATGCCACCACACCCGGCTCCCTAAATTTTATTAAAAAAGATTTTATATTCATTTCTTGGTGCATTGTAATCTCATGTCATAATGTAGTTCAGAGTATAAGGACATACATGTACAAAGCACTTGGTAAGCTTCCCCCCAGCTCCCTCCCAACTCCCTCCTTTCCTCAAACATGATATTGAGATTGGCAGTGCTCTTTCCACATATGTACATAATGTCAGTGGAAGTATTTCCTTCATTAATTCTCCCTCCAGCTTCCCCTAGACTGTCTCCATCACTCCACTGGAGTTTCTCCTCCATTATCTAAAGTCCCTCTTGGATCCTGATTATTCCCTAGCTTCCACATATGAGAGAAAACATATGATTCTTTCCTTTCTGTGACTAGCTAATCTCACTTAACTTAATGGTCTCCATGTTCATCCATTTTCCTGCAAACTACATAATTTTGTTCTTCCTTATTGCTGAGTAGAATTCCATTGTGTGTATATGCCATAATTTTGTAATCCACTCATCTGTTGAGTCTTATCCCAATTTTGACAAACATGGATACAACTGGAGTGCCCACAAATCTTTAGAGTTTTCAAAGCACTTTAAAATTTCCCTGAGATGCTAATGATTTGTAGCTCTGTACTGAGTACTTTTCAAGGTGAAATATATCTGTAGCTCAAATATAGAAAATAAGAGTAAAAACTTCTTATTTATCTTTAAGTGATATAAGCTAAGTGAAATTACTAAATGGTAGATAGTATAATTAGAGGGCAACACAGTTGGATTTTATCCAATTTCAACATGCTATAATGTAGATATAATTCAGTTGTCATAGTTGTAACTACTTCACATGCCACAGCCTCCAATAAAAAGTCAATAACATTGTTTAAATTTTACCGTTGTCTTATTCTCAAAAATTGAGCCAGAATTTTACCTTATAGAATGGTATTCTAAAGATTATGTAGCAATCCAGGGAGCAATTTCTTATATAGTTATAGGCATAAACATGTTCAATTCATTTGCGAATGGAGAGATTTTAGACTGTTTAACAATGAAAAGCTGATGAAGATTATGAAATTGAGTTTATCTGATTCAAAATGAAAAGTTTGTCAAAATATGGACTTTTTGTGCCACAACTATCTATTGTTCATTGCATGGAAATAACCACAAAATCCTGAAGTCTCTGCCTACCCAGTCATAAAGGTATTGACTACCAGGGGTCACCCATTTTATATTTACTAAACCAGTATTCTTCTGATTATGATTCTCAATATATTGGTGTGTCATAAAATCAATACAGTCAGTTGCAACCAGAATTTTTACAAATGAAATGAAACAGAAAATAGTAGAAGAGAAAAAACAATAGCGTATTACACATAGTAAAGGTAAAAATAATTTTATAAAGCTCTTTTTCAATTTAATATGTATATGTGTACATGCAAATATATGTATTATATAGGATATATATGCTCACATAGATATGAACATATCAGGGTAAACTATAGGTGTGTATATTATTCATGTATGTGTACACATATATATCTTTCATCTAGTATTTATATCATCTAGCATTTATATAGTATTACATATTTTGACTTCCTAATACATCTCCTTTGATTATTGTTTATCTCCCTTGACTAGTATATAAATGCTCATAGTATCAAAGTAATTACTCAGTAAATGTTTATTGAATAAATGAATTCATTATTACACACACACACTGGGTTGTGATGTGAAATACACTTCTTTCTATAAGTTGTTGGCAAAAAAGTTAGAAATATCACTAATCAGAACCAAACTTTGATCTTTCATTTAAAACTGACACTCAGGCTTCCCTTTATCTCTACTGTCCTCCCCTCCCCCTCTAGCTAAAATTGAAATTTAACAAGTCTCTTCCATAAAATCTATAATAACACACCATAAAGAAATATCCAAAGATGTCTCTCCACTTGATCTCATGAAATTGGTGGCCCAACCAGAAAATTAGCAAAATGGAAATGACTAACATCATTCATTCATCTACCCATTCAATAGCAATATTTTAGGGACTGAGAGTAGACAGCTACAGGTGAGAAAGGCTTTGGGGGAGCAGAGTTAATTAGAAAAAGGAAGAGAGGTGCTGGCTAGAAATCACTATATTATCAGGATGAAAAATGAAAACCATACTTTAATAGTGTTTTTGTTGACTACATTAGAAGAGAATCTTTGAGTAGGTACACACTATGAGTTGACAGAACCAGTTTGAGTTTGCTATTCCCCCTGTAGCAAAGGAAGGAATAGTTGTGGGAAGAGGAGGGATTAGTAGAATCTGAGGCAGAAAGACAGAAAGAAATGAGATCCATGAAGTGAAAGAAGAAAAAGAGTGCAAAATTCTGTGGGCTGGGGAGCTCCTAGAGGATTTAAGCAAGGCAGGGAATTTTTTTTAAAAAAATTAGACAGGCCGGGCATGGTGGTGCATTGTAATCCCAGTACTTGGGAGGCAGAGACAGAGGATCTGGGTTCCCAGCCAGCCTCAGCTACTTAGTGAGGCCCTCCACAACTTTGTGAGACCCGGTTTCAAAATAAAGTATAAAAAAATAGGGCCAGGGGTGTAGCTCGGAGGTAAAACACCCCTGGGTTCAATCCCCCGTACTGCAAAAAATAAAATAAAATAAAATAAAATAAAATAAAATAAAATAACATAATAAAATAACATAATAAAATAAAATATAAAAAATTAGACAGGAATTTTTAAAAGACCAATCAAGCAACAAAACCAAGGACAGGTGAAAAGGTTTCCAACCCACTGGTAAATAGACCAATTAGGGATCTGCAACAGAAAACAAAGTTAGAGGAGAGGAGGGAATGAAAGAAACAAGCAAGGTTAGCAAAAAGGACTGGGTTCTGGACATATGAAAGAGGAAGGTCATGAGGACTGAGGACTGGTTGGATGGAAGTGGATTGAGAACAAAAATACAATTAAAAGGGAGAAATCTAGGATTGCTTTTTAAGTTGAAAACCCGGGCCAGGGTCTAATTCTCTTTCCCTTTACCAACAGAGTTTCAATTTAGACTAATTCACATCTAATTCACACTGATGTTGTTATCCTACTACCATATCTGAGATAGTAGGGACTCAGTAAATGCTGACCTCAACTGGGCTAAAAGAGAAGTAAGATGGATCTTAAAGGTCCATATTGATATTGTTTGGATTTTAAGTGTCTCCTGAAATCTCATGGGTTGAAGGCCTGGTCCCCAGCCTGTGGCACCTTTGGGAGGTGGTGGAAATTTTAGGAGGTGGGGCCTAGGTGGAAAAAGTAGGTCATTGGAGGTGTACTCTTGAAGTGCATATTGGGTACCTGGCCCTTTTCTCTTTCTCTTTGTTGACCGCCCACCATGAGGTGTGTAGCTTCCCACCACCATGTGCTCCTCACCATGATGATCTGACTTGCCACAGGCCCAAAATAACACAGCCAAGCAACCATGGACTCACACTGTAACCCAGAATAAATCTTTACTTCTTTTCAGTTTATCATCTCAGGTGTTCTTCTGTATCTACAGAAACTAACACACATGAAATTAAATATTAAAGATGTTAGCAGAATTAATTTCAGTGCACTTACTTATATTCCTCCTCACTTTAATTTCTTAAAGGCCAGGGGTTACACTGCACACATCCCTCTTCAGTAACAAAAACACACTTCTCTCTAGGACTTCCTTTCATTTCTAGTACTACTTGTTTGAAAAGTGCCATCTGAGGACTATTATGAAGAGGGAGAGGTATATACTACTGTGTCAAGGAACTCTTTTGAATTCTGTTTTTCAAAAGAAGCTTACTAGACAGGATCTCACATAGTTTGGGTCAACATCACAAGACTGAAAGTGGAAGTTAATGCTAATTTCAGCAACATTCTTCAAAAGCTGAAATGTAGGAAACATATTGCTTAAAAATACATCTTGTAGTTTTGAATTCAGAAAAAAATATAACGTTAATTCATTTAATTAGTCTTTCCTTTGAACTACAAGGTAAATGCATATTATTGTCATTTTAATTACTTTAGAATAAGAATATAATCAATGTGAAAAATATGGCAACAAAGGTTCAGGAAAGAAAAGTAATGTATTGGGCACTGAAAAATAAGTGGGAAAATATCCCATAAATATAGATTCAGAAAATGCATTCATTCCATTTAAAATGTTTTCCAAAGACTTAGTAGTTTCAAGGCAGTACACCAAACACTTTGTTAGGCATAAAGATGGATAACTCTGACCACATGCCTTCTTAGGCTAATGGACTAATATGGGGAATTAGTTGAGAACATCAATAATCAAAATAAAATATGCTATCATTTATGCCAAAAGAAATGTCCCATATGCCATGGGGGAGCTTCAAAAACATAAAAGAAAAAAGATCATCGATGAGACCAATTAAGTCTCTATAAAGAAGGAGGAATTTCAATTGGATTTGTAAGGAAATGGGATCCTGGCAGGTGGTAGCCAGAGTTGTCAGGAGCTAATCCTGCAGCAGAAGGGCCAGTGTGTGAAGCCATCAATGATGGAAGATTAAACACCTGCCTGTGAAGTCATGGGAGATGAGGCTAAAAAGGAGTTTGAAGTCACACAGCCAAAAGGTGATTATGGTTGTGAACCTGACACGGGGTTCTATAGGGAAGGCATTATTGACCCCAAAAGGAGTTCATTCAGCCAACTAAGGGATTTCCCTATGCAGCAGGCATTGAGCCCTGCTACGGCTTGGATATGGTTGAGCTTGCCCCCCAGAGGTGCCCGTGCCATTGGCAATATGACCTAGGAAATATTAATGTAGTTCTCACAAGCTGAATTAATTCCTATGGGAATGGATTATTATACTCAAGGCACCTCCCGTGAGTCCCTATTCTGCATGTGCTTCTTGACACTCTTGATTGTATTCATGGCATTGTGATGACATCCACCAAGAAGCCCGACCAGAGCCAAGCAGATGGCAGCACCATGCTCTTGAACTCCAGAACTGAGAACTAAATAAACCACTTTACATTATAAAGTATTCCGCCTCGGGGAATTTATTATAGCAATGCAAATTGTATGAAGGCAAGCCCTTTCCCAGCACCATCCTCATTCTGGTATGCCCCTTTCTAGGGTTATGCCCCCTTCCTGTTCCAGAGACATTTAGTAATGATGGGTGGGCTTCAGTGATGCAGAGACACAAGAAGGAAAGGCCTCTCCTGTCAGGTGAGGACCAGCTGGAGGACTGGGGCAAGGCCCTTTACAAGTCTTCTACACCCCATCAAAAGTAAGATGCATGGGAACGAGCAGGACTTTTTTGGTGTTATCTGCGGTGTCATCACATAATTTAGCTTGCACTGCCCCAACATAGGAGGCATGCAGGAAAGAGCTGGAAAAATGGATAATTACCCCAACAGAAATATATCAGTGAACTCAGAAAAGTGAAAATAAAATCATGCTCATTGCTTATTTGTTTGTTATTTGTAAACCATTATGAAGTTAAATATAATCTTTAATCCAAAAATATTTTTCTAGTAATTGGCAGCAGATTCTCCTCCACTATAATTTCCCATCTAGTTATTTTAGCTCCAAAAGCACGTTTTGAACAACAAAAACAAATATATTGTGGGAAGAATAGTCATATGAAAGTAGACATTTTGTTTAACTGTCCTATCCAAGTAAGACTTGAAACCCAGATGCTACAAATTTTAAACCACTAAAATAATCAAGATATGGCTTAATTATTAATTTTACCATGGATTTCCAGGTCATTCAATTTAAGAAGGTATAATAAACATAGTCATTTTCCCCTAAAAATGGTAGAAAATGAAAAAGAAGTCAAGTACAAAATATTAGATTACCTATTAAAAATGAATTCTGTATTTACTCAAGAGCTATAAAAATAAAAGTGGTGATAAAATGCCAATAGCAATTCCCAATGTTTTCTGGTCACAATGGAGATTTATTTATTTATAAAATAGTCACTTAGAGTATTGACAGTTGGTTTAAGAAGGAATATAAATTTAGAGTTGATTTTTGTTTACTTGTTTTTACAGAAAGCTAGCATATAAATCACTAAAGTAACTAGGAATTGTGATCTATTATATTACACAACAGTAGACATAATGATGTATATCTATTCTTTCTATCTAGTGAATTAATAATCCCTTTTATTGACTCATCATCTTGTATCAAATTGGGTATTTCCAGTAACATCAACTCATAATTTTAAAGGGAAGCCTACTACGTCTTTGTATAGACAGTCCAAATATTTCATACATTTGCTCTGTGGTTAACTTAAATGTGCCTCTTTTGCACTACAACATATTTAACCTAAATGTGGGCTAACCATATAATTTCTTGTGCAAAGAGGAATACTTTTATAACTTAAACCTAACTGATAATTACACAGATACAAACTATGACTGTCCAGGGAAACATGAATTTGTGATTATCTTCTTTGGCTGCCTTGCCTTGAATATCAAGAACAAAGTTTCCTTGGATAGACTTTGAGGCATCGGGAGCCTTAGTGTCTATGTGTCTTCTTTCCATCCATCCATTCAACAGTTTTCATTGAAAAGCAATAGGAAATGAATACCCATGGAGTTCACTGCCCAAGCACTTCACATTCTATTTTATTGATGTTACCCTTAGAATGAGCTGTCCAGAGCAAGACATATTATTCCAAATTTGGCTGGACAAGTGCAAAGTGAAATTTGATGTCCAATAATCTAATGATAGTAGCTAAAAATTAGTACCATTCGTTGGACACTTATATATGCTGGCACTGTATTAAGTTATATTCCTGTATCTGCCTCTGCCTCTGTTTATCTACCTATTTCTCTTAACCCTATGATTTCCCCTTTCTGTTTAAGATCAGAATAACAACTATTCAACTGTTGGCACATAAGGTGTAAGGAATAATGTTGCCTTATTGAAGAGATATTTTAAAACTTATCTCTCCCTGGCAACTTACTTGTTTTCTCACTCTGAATAGCTTGCACTTAGCTTCAATTATAAGATGTATGTTTACATGGTATCAGAAAACCAGATACTAAATTTCTAGGGAAATGGAGTTATACATTGTACATTGCATTGTAATCTGTTCAGAAACCAACTGGATGAAGTAAGCAAACTATCTGATGTCTAACTTCTAGGTAGAAGTCCTGACCCACATGGAATGCATGAAGCCAAAAAGCTATGCATCTGTCCTTCTGGAAGGACTAGCATTATCTTCTGTTTACCTATGAAGAAATTGAGGTGTACAATTGCTGTGACCCTTGGCCAAAGTCATCCAGAATATGGTGGACCCAGGATTTACACCCAAGCAGTCTGAGTTCAAAGTTTAAGTTCTTGAACTAAAAAAAAGTCTCAATGACTTGAAATGTCATATAGCAATAGTATTTCAGTGATATTACCTTAGAAACACATGTGTTCATTCAGTGATCCACTCATTCACTCACTAAAGATGTATGTCCATTAACTATGAGATGCCTCCTAAGGTAGGGGAGATGTTGGATATTTTATTTATGAATCCATATCTGAGAAATTCTAACATGGAGAAAAGTTGTGTGACTTTTTCCTCAGATTTGAATTCAACTCTTTCCCTATTTTTTCTTCTTTTAGCATGCAGAGACTACACTTCTACCATTGATACCTCTCATAACATCCTGTGATTTTTCAGTAAGGTTGGTAGTGGTGATGAAGGCGGTGATGATAAAAAAAAATCTGGCCAACAAAATAATAGGAAACTCACTATATATTTGCATTAAAGGAAGTTATGAGCCTCCAAATATTGATTTGGATAATAAAGGCAGAATATCTCTGTGAATGATTTGTGGCAGAATCTATAAGCTACAGTTTGTAATCTGCAGCTTCCCCATATTGCTTAATCTCTACCAGAGAGCAAGCCTGGCTCATGTGTTCCCATTCCAGCTTTCAGAAAGCATAAGGCCTGGGAAGGAAGAAGCTCAATAATTATTTCTTCAATGAACAAATAAATGAATGCTCAGTCACATATAGAAAAATGTGAAATCAGCCATGTCAATTGAGTCATGGCCATTTAAATTTTCTGATAATTTGTTAGTTTAGCAGCTAATAAATCCTTAATAATTAATTTGTCTTCTAAGAGAGAAAGAGAGAACACTCCTTATTCTCAGGGATTTAAAGGATGTTCCATCTAAAGGAACATACATCACTTTTCTTTGAAAAAACAGTTTTGGAGGGGTGGGCAGTACTGGGGATTGACCCCAGGGTCTCAGGCATGCTAGGAAGTGCTCTACCATGGAACAACATGCCCGGTCCTATTCTATTAAAGCTTCTAATAATCCATTTGAGATTCTTGCAAGAGAATGACACAAAATTTATCTGTCTATAATTTATAGAGTATACTCCTCACTTCCACAATAGACTATGAAGAATTTGTCTTTATTCTCCTGGCATTTCTGTTATTATCAGGTGGTTGTAGTTGTGGTTTTGCATTGTTCTGTTCTGCAAAGATGTACAAGTAATGGTCTTGATGCCACATTGGTTTAAGTATGTTTTAATCTAAGTGCATAGATAAATGTATTAAAACAGTCCACTGCATTCTCATCTCATCTACCTTTGAGAAGACATTTAATTTTTAAGTATATGTGTGTGTCTTGCATTTAGATACAGAGAAATAAGAGTTTCTCTTTGTATATATCTGCCTGTCAATACTTAAGATTTAAGTTGCAAGTATGCAAAAATACAAGTTAGCAATGTCTCATTCTACTTCAGGTTTTATCCAATTGAGAGCCAGGGCCGTGTGGTTCTTTTGAGGACAGCCTCATTTTGTGACCTCAGAAGAATTATTTAACTTCCTCAGTGTCCTCCTCAGTTTTACATAGACAATAATACCTAACTCATTACATGTTATGAAGATTAAATGACTTAACATATGAAAAGCTCTTGGAACTATGACTGAGATATAATAAGCTCCAAATATATTAAAGCACTGAATACTTTAAACAGTTCATGGATATACTAGAATAAATGTGAGCATGTCAAAAATTCTTTGGTTCAACAAGAAATAATCATGACTAAGACTTATATAATGTCAATGGAAGATTATTTTTAACAAAGGGATGCATGCTTATTATTTCATTGTTACATATTATTATTAGGTGTATTTCCAAATCTTGGTAGGATATCTACTAGAAATCAGAATAGGTAGGCCTTCTTGCATTTCTTAACATATAGTGTATGTGTAACAATTCTTCTCTGTGACTTCCTTTTGTGTCAATATGGGATAAAACAATAATTATAGCATTTAAATAGTGTTTAAAACATAAAATAATGAAAGAAGTATACCATGTATGCATTTGGGTCTGGTATCCATGTTTTATAACTTAGCCTGGTTTATTAATGTGACACAAAATTAAATTTAATAAAGAGGCTGATGTACTGCAGTTCATTCTCTCTCACCTCCCAAAATTATTAATATGAGTAATCATTTAGGTTTTCCACTTTCCCCTATACAGCATGTCAGAAAGTGGTTGTAGAATATTCTAGAAAATAACAGCACTCTGAGGAATTGGACTTTCCTAGGGTCTTTTCACATTCAAAGTTAGTGCCAAACTAATTATCCTCCCATTATAAATGGCAATGAGGGATAATCAAATTGAAATTCAGGCATCCTTATTTTAATATTTTTGAAAAGTTCACAGAAGGGTCCCTGAGAACATGTTGTTTCTTCAATTTGTATCAAAAACAATATTTGTATTGGTTGAGAAAATGTAAAACTATTCTCCAGAGCCATTGTGGAGAGATTTTCTGGCAATAAAAGTCTAGCTTTGCCTGAGAGCTCAAACCATTAGTTCAGAATATTTTATCCTTCTCAAATAGACGGGGAGTATAATAATGATTTGAATTGATTGCTATAGACAGAACAAGAACTGACAATGTGCCTTTTCCTTTCCAATTATAATATATATTTTTAAATGAGGATACATTTTATTCTACAGAATGTCCATTATGGATGAATCACACAGGAGCTATTAACTTTTCCAAACCTTACAATCTCAGAATTTAAAGCAAAAAGGCCAAAGGATCCTTAGTAATAAGATACTCCCCACCTCCACCCCCCCCAAAAAAATATATATATATGGCAAATAGGATCTTAGGCAGTACAGAATCCAAGGAGATGACAGAGAGCTGAAATTTGGATAAAAATTTTTAAGTTCATTTAATCAACAGTTTCCTCCTTTCCCAAGCTTCCTACAGACACAATCCATTGTCAAAGGATCTTCCTCAACCAAAGAACAAGAAGCCAAATAGATATGTGTGTGCAGGCACCGCTGTATATGTTATTTCACCTACTGAAATGTCCCAGTGTCTGGGCACCCAGCTACACACAGTAGGCCCTCAAAGAAGAACAGTTGAATAAACAAACATCTAAGCCTCAAGCCAAATGAGAACTGCAAAACTCTTTAGCCATTCAGTGATGAAATGAGATGATTTTATTTCAGATGTATAATAAACGCTTTGATGGAGCAGCAAGAAAGAAGGAATGGGACCTGACATTTTTTCCTGTGAGGAGAGTATTCAGAGAATGTATTACTCGATGGATTGAATGCTCATCTATTCCAATGTATGAAATAAGTATTCCATGTATACTTCATGCCTGTGTTTTACAGTTTTAAAAAGCCTTTAAAAACACTTTTAAAAAGTTTTCTCCTAGCTTTTCCTTCTAGCAAAGATTGTACTGGTCTGAAACTAAGCTTCCCTGTGCTGTCAGACATATGGACAATAGAAATATTTTTTAATAGAGAAAGAGAAAGGTTGAATAAATCTGCCTAGCAGCATGTTACTAACTCACTCACCCACAGAACTTTTCCCCCAGGTTGAGTTGCCCCTTTACTATCAGTTCCTACTAATACTCTGAAACTTTTTTTTCTGGATTCTTTTGAAAGTAGACTATTTCCGTCTTCCTAGAGTTTAACATAGAATCATGTTTAAAAGTGGAACATTATGCTTAGTGAAATTAGGCACAAAAAGTGAGAAGTCAGATGCTCTCCCTAATATGCAGAAGCTAGGGAGAATAGGGTATAGGAGGGACTCCAACAAAGATGGAGAAAACCTGAGATGAGTAAAGAAGGCGACCTAACTGAAGGAGATGGGAGGGGGAAGAGGGAAACACCCTAATGCACAGGATGTACATATAGAAACTTATAAAAGTCAACTACTATGCTGAGCACAAGAAGGAGGGAAGGGGGAGAAAATGGGGGTGGGAATTGGGGGAGGGCTAATTGACTGATGTGTGCATGTATACTTCTACTTGATGGGTTTCTACCCTGAAACCCATCAAGATGTATGATTACAATGCACCAATAATAATAATAATAATAATAATTAAGGTGTGGATATGCAGTTTCCCAGGACATAAGTCAATATGCTGCCCAAGACAATCTCTGTTCCTTCTCCACAAACTCATCACCCAATGCTTTGAACTGTGGTGAATTCACTTTTCTCTGAACCTTCAACTATAATTATATTAGCAACATACCACTTAGATTAATTGTTCAGCATCTTGTAAAATTCTTCTGCTAGAATGGACCCAACGCTACTGTGATCCCTGATGCTAGTATTTTATTTCTCCTTTCTTCCTAGTCCAGGCAGGGAACATAACAATATTTACTCAATTCAAGACTTGATTACTTGTACTAAGTTACATATTAGGTGAAGACAGCTGTTACACTTGGTAAGAATGAGAAAGAGTAATTAAGGAATTCAGAAACAATGGCTCGTGATGACCTATCCTAGGGAGCTCACTTTCATACAGGTACTTGCAAGGTGGTTTCCTCCTGAAACACACACACATTTTTGTTGTTGTTTTGTTTTGTTTTTGACAACTTCCTGTGAAAATGAAAGGAGCTACTCCATCTTTGAACTGAATTTTCTGTGCAGCCACTTGTGGATTGTTATCTGACTCTAATTCCATCCTCCAATCCCCCTTCTCTATTAACATTCTGATGATGATGATGATGATGATGAGGAGGAGGAGGAGGAGGAGGAGGAGGAGGAGGAGGAGGACGAGAAGGTGGAAGATTTTTATTTGGTACTGGGGATTGAAACTAAGATTATTCTACCCCTGAGCTACATGCTCACCCTCATTTTACTGTTTACTTTGAAACAGGGTCTCACTAAGTTGCTGAGGGACTTGCTAAATTGCTGAGGCTGGCCTCAAACCTCTGATCCTCCTTTCTCAGACTCCCAAGTACTGGGATTATATGCCTGTACCACCATACCCGGGTACATGAGGATTCTTTTAAAAACTGGACTAACATGACTAAAAAGGAAGGGGTTCTACGTCCCCTGGTATTTTAAATGAAGCCACTACTTCTTTGGCATTTTCATTTTTATCCATCAAAGGCAAAGCACAACAGGAGCAAAATCGTATGAAGCTATTCTTCATCTCCGTTGTGTAGGACTAGAGCGCTGTCCTCCCTCTCTGCCTCTCCCCTCCTCTGCCATCTTTGACCCTACAAGCTGCCATTATGCCCTACGGAGAAAGCAGGCACGACCATGTAATGGCTGTTTCTTGAACTCACTCCTTTTCCCCATTTTTCAGACAAATCACAAAAGCAGGATCTTGGAGAGTGAGCAGAGTGTAGTGACTTCAATTCCAAGGGGACCTCAAAATGCTCTCAATTTCATGCTTCCCTGGTCAGCTTCATTTATAAGAAAATAGATCTCTGTGAGCAAACACTTGGACTTGATCTGCCAAACACTCTCAGCCATATTATTTTGGGGGCACTTTATAAAAATGTTGATGTCTCCACTTTTACCAATATTTGAGAGAAATATAAGTAGTATTTCAAAACGAAGCTTGAGAAATCAATAAAATATGCATTTCTGTAAATAACCCAGGGGCTCATTTGTTT
>PVJS01002686.1:17500-82037 GCA_004027185.1 Glis glis
TCTGTTCTAGTCAATGTACTCACTGCTGTGACCCAAAATACCTGACAACCACAACTTAGAGGAAGATAGATTTATTTGCTTATGGTTCTGGAGATTTTAGTCCACATTAGACCACTTCCAAGCAGGAGTCAGGGATGAAGGTCATCAGGGAATAATGGGAGTGGGGTAGCAAAATGAAAGAAGGAGAGAATTTATTATGATCTCATGGTGCCAGGGGAGAAAGAGAAGCAGGAAGCTGAAGCATCTGGCCAGGGAAAACACTGTCCCCAGTCATACCCCCAGGGACACTTCCCCAGCAACTGAGTCCTACCTCTAGTATGGCTGTCATGTCTACTGCAAGAGGTCGGGGGACATTTTAAATTCAAACCATAATACTTCTAAGCCTGAGGCCTCAGTCCCCACACCCAGGCCTTGTCTGCTCAGAGGATTCAAAAAAGAATTGGGCAAACATTAGTCCTTACTAGAGAATGGAACTATAATGAAATATCTACATGATGTAAGTAGCTCTTAGCTGCCTCAGTTATAACATGGCTAAAAGAAGGTGGATGGTACTATTATATTTTCTGTGCTCCCCAAAGATTATGCCATTGTTATAGTTATAGGATGCCCCCTGAAGAGCTCATAAATTGGTGTTCAGAGTTGATGTAATTGAGTCATAAAGGTTGTAATCTTTTCATTATAATGGATTTATCTGGGTTATGGATTTATCTGGGTAGTAACTTAGGGTGGTGGGGTATGGCTGGAGAAGGTGGGTCCCTGGGGATGTGGCCTTAGGGACTGTGCTTGTGTCTTTGACTTGCTTTGCTTGCTTGTTCTCTGGCTCCCATAACTCGAGCGTGAAGCCTTGCCCTCTCCCTCTCTCCACTTCCCACCACCATGCCCTGAGATCCATGGTCCCTAGCTTCACATGAACCTAAAATCTCCAAGGAAACTGTGAGCAAATAAATCTTCCTTTCTTTAAGTTGAGTGGTCAAGTTTACTGAGAATTGAGAATGTTGACTAAGACAGCCATATATAGTGAAGGTTCATGTCAATAAATACATTTATTAAATATTGAATCCCATTAAATATACCTATACATTTATATGTGTATATGTTTATTGTTGTTGAGGAAAAATTGTACTGTCATCCATTGGAAGGAACATGCATGGTGTTAGAAGAGACAATCATCCTGATGTATAATAATAACATAGATATATGATAACACATAAGGGACTCTGCAATATGCCAATCACATATTTTTAAATTATGGGATCCTAAAGAACAACACAATGGATAGCTTGGATATTATGTTTGCAGTTTGAGACAGAAAAATCATTTCCTGCGGACTGCTTGTCGCCTTTTTATGTACAAACATAAGAACATTCGATTTTATGGACTGAGACATAGGATGATGACTATACATTCTTCTATGCATTGGCAGAAAAAAAATTAATGTGAGCACTTGAAGCAGTTACTCACCATAAACTTTCCTCTATCCTATACTTTCCTGAAATTCAAAGAGAAGATATTATGCCAAATAACTGTGCCTAGATTTGTAATAGCATGGGGCAAAATTGCTTCCAAAAGAATATTTGGTGATTAGAAAAGAAATTATACTATTTTATTTAAAATTACTAATGTTAAATAGTGCCAGGTCTCTACTGTATGGCATTTAAAGGAAATTGGATCTTTCTCTTTTAAATACCCACTTTGATATACCTTACTGTATAGGTTTCTGAACTCTTGATTGTCAAAATATATATGAATACTTCATAAGATACATGTATTATAATTTCATTTGAAAGAAAGACACATGCAAGTGGTAGTTGAATTGTTTGGCAGTTGTATTATATAACAAATTAAAGAAATTGCAGACACTTTGGATATAAGTCACTCTATCTGTAAAATATGTTTCTAAAGGTTGGGCTTCAGTTACAGAGGTACTTTTAATTATAATATGTTTATGCAGTGATATCCTCCATTATAGAGCTAAAAAGACTCATCAAGTGATAAAATTATATCTTAATCAACCATGCGTCCTACAGCCTATGCCTTAATATTACAAGTACTTGATCGCTTCACCTCGTAGCATTTACCATATAAGCATTTAAAAAATAGCCTTCTCTAATTCATATAATGCTTTAATATTCTTATTCTCTCTGGTTTATTCTTAGCTCATCCATCTTAATGAAATCCTTTAATATTCATGTAGAAATATAAATTTAACCATCAGTTTTAATAACCATCATACAGATCAGAAAAGTTCCCTAATTTTCTCTTATACAGATTCTAAATCTAAGCAGACTCTTTGCAAAATACCTACAGCTAGAATGTCAAAACTATGGAATATTATTAATTCACTACATATTGCCTGATTACAAATTTACAAAGTCCCGTTGATTGCTATGGTCTAAATGTTTGTATTCCCTGACACTTTGTGTTGAAACCTATTCAGCAATATGTGGTATTAGGAGGTTGGTTCTTTTGAGAGTTGATTGCATCATAATGGTGGAACCTTCATGAATGGGATTAGTGTCCTTGGAAGGGAAGTCCCAGGGAGTCACCTTTCCCCTTGCATTGTGTGAGGATAGAAGGTCCTCATCACACACTAAATACGTTGGACGTCCTAGCCTCCATTACTCAAGACAATAGGGATGTGACTACATATACACATATATATATTTTCCACCTTCTCTCTTAAATGAATAGCAGCATATATACATATTTTTGTATATAGTTTTTTTTCACTTAACATTTCAGTACAGAAACGTGGTCTTATATTTTTATAGGTGTATAGAATTCTACCATATACATGTAACATAATATATTTGATCATGCCCCAAAATATGTTAATTAAGGTTATTTTAGATATTTTGATATTATAAATATAGCCATAATAAAAACCAATTTTGCATGCATACTTGCATGATAAATTCCATAAAGTAGAATCTGGGGACCATAACGGTTTTAATTTGTCATTTTTGTATATTTCAAATAATCAGGATATTTTCTGCCTGGAAGCATCTAGCCTAGTGTTTCTAGATATAAGTATTCACAATCATTTTAGGGTGTTTAATGCATATAGGTATTTATCAAACAAGGTCTAGATTATTATTTAGGGAGAGGTCTGAAAATCTAGATTTCAATATAATTTTCTCTTTTCCATTAATTTTGATATATACGATATTTGCAACTAACTTATATTCAACAAATAATTAAAGCTTGAACTGTCAGTTTAGCATGGGCCAAAATAAAAATAGGTTTATATAGTGAGTTCATCATCTCAAAATTATACAAAATGACGCTTAATTGTTTTCATTTATGTATCCTTCCACAAATACATTAAGTATTCAGGATGTGGGGTTTTTTTGCCATATTTATTTCAGATTTGGCTCAATTTTTAATAAACCAATAAGCAATAAAATATAAAATGTATTCATCAATTAAAATAGTAAATTGATTGCCTCATTCACACATAAACTAAGGTTAATTTGAACACCCCAATTTTCAGTATTCTATCTGTAAATGCAGTTCTTTTCTCAACTGTATTCAGAGAGAATTTAGTAGGCATTTATGGCCCCGAGTCTCAAAGGATCCCCTCTTTCTTTTGTAAATAAGGTTAAGAACTGATCATGAGACTGCAATGTTATACCGTTCTTCCTAAAGTTAAATAAATAAAATAATTTGGTTAATTTTATTGCCTTTTCATGAGTTACATTTTTTTTTTTTTTTGTGGTACCGGGGATTGAACCCAGGGGTGTTCTACCTCCGCGCTACACCCCTGGCCCTATTTTTTATACTTTGTTTTGAAACCAGGTCTCACAAAGTTGCGGAGGGCCTCACTAAGCAGCTGAGGCTGGCCATGAACCCAGATCCTCCGGTCTCCGCCTCCCAAGTACTGGGATTACAAGCCTGTGCCACCACGCCTGACTTTGCAACTCTTTAACAAACTCATGGTTTTTATTTTTCTGAGTTGTATAATTTATAACATTAATTTTTCATGAAACTCGGATGCCTCTATGACTAACAGTTATGGTTTTGTTTTGTCTGCAGTACTAGGAATTGAATTCAAGTACTCGAGCATGCTGGGCAATTGTTCTACCACTGAACTAAATCCTCAGTCCTTCTGTTTTATTTTATTTATTTTCAGAAATTGTCTCACTAAAATGCCTAGGCTGGCCACAAATTTGTGATCCTCTTGCCTTGGCTTCCCAAGTAGCTGGGATTACAAGTGTGCATCACCATGCCCAGCAACAGTTTCTTAAAAAAAAAAAAACTTGTTTCATATAATATTGTAAGATAAAATTTGTAACTTACTAACTTGACTATCATTATAGTCTGATGACTCTGCATCTTTAGGTTAATATGAGGTTCATACCTGTTAATTGAATACCCTAAAAACTAGGTATGCTTCAGAACTAAGATTTTTAAAAATTTTTAAAAAGTTAATTCAGTCACCACGAAATATTTTCTAGAACATTCCTATAGGATCAAGCTACTGCATGTTAACATTTATTAATAAAATAAAACATATATTCCATCTATGTGAGATCTATGTAGCCATCTATGTAGCTCCTGGGTTCAATCCCCGGTACCTCAAAAAAAAAAGAGTTGCAAAGTTTAATAAAGCAATACTGGACTAAAAGATAAAGCCTTCTTGTTAACATTTATGAATTGCTATAAGTCCTTTCTACTTTCTTGGCTTATCTCTGAATAGTGACCAAGATTTTGTATAAACATCTCTTAAAATAATAAGTATCAGTAAGAACACTCCTTTTTAAAAGCATGTTTCTATACAACAGAAGTACATCATTTTAAAGAGGAGTCAATGCACATATTCTTCTATTCAAGATGTAGTCGATAGAGAATGGGATGTTACTTTTCAAGCACAATAAGAAAAATGTATTACTGGAATATATTAACAACATAACAGTGTATACCTAGGAAGCTATTATTCATAATCACACTTCCTTAAAAGAGAACATTTTGAAGTAACACTCCCTTTTCATGCAAAGGAAAACCATATTTAGAATAAATGGGAAAACTGCGGAGGTAAACACGTTAGGTTCTGCTTTCATTAGATAAGATGACCATGGACTGACTATTTAGCTAATAGTTCTTTACTAACAGCTTGGGTATTATGCAAGGCTCACACAACTATTAATGGAAAACTCCCAGTCTATGCTTTCTATTTAGTAAACTCCCATCTCTTTACTATAAATTACTAACTCTAGTATAATTGCAAATCTAAATAAATTCCCTGGTGATTACAGATTACAGTCACAAATCTAAAAAGCTACCACAATGTACGTTCTCCAGGAAAATTAATTATTCCAATTCTAGGCAGCTCAATAGTCAGAATTCAGCCACCAGCTGGCTAATATGTACAGTCTGAGCATTTACCAGCAGGCTTCTGCATTAGTAACAGCAAGATTCCATTCCACTGAAGAATACTGCAAACGCTATGTATAAATGATTCGCTCTGGAAAAGTCCTTAAGGCCTAAGTGTTTTATCCCCTTAAATGTTCAGGCTAACTTGCTCCACATGATGTCATCAGGATTAATTCTGAGGAAAGCAAACAGGAGGTAGAATGCAGAGGAACCAGAAATAGGGATCCTGAAGTTTAGAATTTCTGTGTTTTAGAGACATAAGAATTTATTGATCATAGGATTAAACTGCCTCATTTCATATTTTTGAAACTGAGATTCAGAGAGTTGTGTGTGATTTTTTACCAGACTTTAAACACAAAATAGAAGTAACCCATGACCCCTACCTGAGATGAGTTTCCCCTAGCAAGATAAAACTAGTCAGGGCTCAGAAATGGGTTGCTTCCTTAGAATTTAACAAAATACACCATGATTTCCTAGGATGTGACCATGAATTGAAATTATTTAATGGATGAATTTTATGGTATGTAAATTATTCATCAATAAAGCTGTGTAAAAAAAATCAATGGGAAAAAATGG
Source organism: Glis glis (assembly GCA_004027185.1). Lineage (NCBI taxonomy): Eukaryota > Metazoa > Chordata > Mammalia > Rodentia > Gliridae > Glis > Glis glis. Next base: position 23,450 of record PVJS01002686.1, read on the forward strand.
GTGAATGGAGGGATGCCCATCAGATAATGGCCCTGGGATGAAACACATATAGTAAAATGTTAACAGAAGAATAAAAATGGTGGCAGATTTAGAGACAGATATTTACTGCAAGATTCTTTCAAACTTTTTGTATGTTTTTTAATTTTTTTAATAAACTATTAGGGACAAATAAAATGATAATGGACGTCACGTCTACAACTTATTCTCAAAAGATCCTGAAAAAAGGTAACTGTGATAAAATATTAATTATTGAGGAAACTAGGTGAAAGTACAAGGGAGTTCTTTACTATTTTTGCAACTTTTCTGTAAATTAAAAAATCATTTCAAAGTTAAAAGTTAACAAGGGGGAAATCATTTTGTAGAAGTTTGTTTTATGGGCATTTATTTTTTAATATCTTCCTGAGTCATATCCACCAAACTATAAGTGAATATAACTTACAGTTATATCCACCCCCTGGGCTCACTTCCTCCCAGACAGACATAGTAGACTTCCGGTTAGAAAATCAAACACAAAAATTCCACAGATCCATGGTGTAGGGTAGGTTTGTAAGGGTTAAGTCTACCAATTTGGGCAAAATTTTAAATAGAATGTGTTAAGAAAATGTAAATACACATACACACATAATCTCAATAGCCACTTTTTTATTGTTCTGTTTTGTAATTTTATTTGGAGATGGAAAACTGAATTTTCCCTTGAGGGAAGTTTGTATTGGTGAAAAGACATTTTAATTAGCCTCTTGTTATGCAAGACTAAAGCAAAGATTCCTTACTGGAATCCACAGATTGGAAACAAAGAAGAGATACCAAGCTGAGCAGCAGAATGCAAATGAATCTCCAGGCTGTGAGTGGAGACTCCTCTTCTCCCTCTACATTTTCTGTGGGTGTTAGGGACACCTGCTGATTTCCTAGATCTTTGCCTTGAGGAATCTGAAATCCCATTATAGGAGGGAGGGTAAAAGAAGTTTCTTTGTGGAAGGCAATGTTCCACCCAGAATGAAGTGGGTTTAGATTGGAAGGAGCTAGCTAGTAGATAATTTTTGGAGGAAAGCTTATTAACTCTTCCCTTTCATTGTTTTTAAATTCTGTTAAGCTGGATGAACTATTCAAGCTTGGACTTAGCTGTGATGGATAGCTTAGCCTGGGCCCAGGTCCACCCCAGGGTTAAGGATCTCTAGAAGGCCTGTCACCCTGAAGGAAACCTTGACTGGAGACAACAAATAGGAACCTGTCACAGAGATACCATAGGAAGACTCAGAGCAGGACTCATGCATGGGATTTTTTCCTATAAATCTTCCCATATGACTGAGGAAAGAAGCATCTTCTGGCCCGGGAGCAAGGATAAGGTGGTCTCTGTGTGTAGGTTGGGCTGTGCAAGCTGCAATTCAATGAACTGTAACAAACACAGTTGGGCCAACTTAACAGTTGATGTGGCTTCCCACCAAAAGTATAGCACTAAGCATTTGTATTTGCAGTCCTTTAATTTACCAAAATTTGGTTTTCTAGTCAAAAGATTAGTAAAGATACCTCAGACCTAAAAAACACTATAAACCAATTGGACCTGAAATTTTCAGAATATTCTATCCAACAACAGCTGAATATACATTTTTCTTAGCTGCCCATGGAAGCTTCTCCAAAATAGACTGTATTCTAGACCACAAAACAAGCATCAGCAAATTCAAAAAAATCAATATAATTTCTTGCATCCTCTCAGATCATAATGGACTGATAATAGAGATCAACAATAAGAAGATCCAGAGAACCTACACAAATACATGGAGATTAAATGCTACATTACAAAATGAAGATTGGATCAGAGAAGAAATAAGGGGAAAAATTAAAAAATTCCTAGAATCAAATGAAAATAGAGACACAACATATCAAAATCTGTGGGACACCCTGAAGGCCATGTTAAGAGGAAAATTTATAGCATTAAGCACACACATAAGAAAAACAGAAAGACTTGAAATAAATAATCTAATGATGCACCTGAAGGCCCTTGAAAAGCAGGAAAAAACTAACCCCAAAGCCAGCAGAAAGCAGGAGATAATCAAAATCAGAACAGAAATTAATGAAATAGAAAACAAAACAAAACAAAAAAACAATCCAGAAGATCAACAGAAAAAAAATTTGGTTCTTTGAAAGAATAAATAAAATTGACAAGCCTTTAGTCAACCTAACAAAACGAAAGAACAGACCCAAATCTCAAGGATAAGAGATGAAAATGGAGATATCACCACAGATAATGTGGAAATCCAAAACATTATTAGAAACTATTTTGAAAACTTATATGCCAATAAAATAGAAAACTCAGAGGAAATTGACAAATTCCTTGACACCTGCAACTTACCTAAACTGGACCAAGAGGACAGAGAAACCTAAACAAACCAAGAAGAAGCAAAGAAATTGAAACAGCAATAAAAAGTCTCCCATCAAAGTCCAGGCCCACTTGGATTACCAGCTGAATTCTATAAGACCTTCATAGAAGAACTAAGCACAATGCTCCTCAAATTACTCAGAAATAGAAAAAGAAGGGAAACTACCAAACTCATTCTATGAAGCCAGCATCACCTTAATCCCCAAACCAAATACAGTTACCAAGAAGAAAGAAAATTACAGACCAATATCATTAATGAACATAGATGAAAAAATTCTCAATAAAATATTGACAATTCACATTCAAAACTACATCAAGAAATAGTTCATCATGACCAAGTAGGCTTCATTCCAGGGATGTAAGACTGGTTCAACATATGCAAATCAATAAATGTAATTCACCACATTAATAGAGCTAAGGACAAAAACAACATGATTATCTCAACAGATGCAGAAAAAGTATTTGACAAAATCTAACACTCTTTCATGATAAAAATGCTGAGGAAATTAGGAATAGAAGGAGCCTACCTTGACATCATAAAGGCCATATACAACAAACCCAAAGCCAGCATCATTATGACTGGAGAAAAACTGACATAATTTCCCTTAAGATCAGGTATAAGACAACGATGCCCACTGTCACCACTGCTATTCAACATAGTACTCAAAACTCTAGCCTCAGCAATAAGACAAGAGAAAGGAATCAAAGGAATACAAATAGGGAATGAAGAACTGAAACTATCTTTGTTTGGGGGTGACAATAATCCTTTACTTAGAAGATCCAATAAACTCAACCACAAGACTTCTAGAGGTGATAAATAGTTTCAGCAAAGTAGCAGAATACAAAATCAACCTACAAAAATTATTAGCATTCCTTTACACCAATCATGTGTCCACTGAAAAAGAAATACAGAAAACAATTCCATTCACGATAACTGCAAAAAGGATAAAATGCTTAAGAATAAATTTAATCAAGAAGGTGAAAGACCTCTATAATGAAAGTCATAAAATACTAAAGAAAGAAATTTAAGATTTTAGAAGATGTAAAGACCTCCCATGTTCTTTTATAGGTAGAATAAATATAATCAAAATGGTCATCCTAACAAAAGCAATCTACTCATTCAATGTAATCCCTATCAAAATATCATTGTCATTTTTCACAGATCTAAAGAAATTAGTTATAAAATTCATATGGAAAAACAAAAGACCTAGAATAGCCAAAGCAATTATCAACAATAAGAACCATGCCAGAAGCATTACAATACCTGATTTCAAATGATACTACAAACAATAGTAATAAAACAGCGTGGTATTAGCACAAAAGCAGACACATAGACCAACTGAACAGAACAGAAGACTGAGAAAGCCCCATATCTATAACCAGTTGATCTTTGATAAAGATGCCAAAGACATACACTGGAGAAAGGACAGCCTTTTCAACAAATGGTGTTGGGAAAACGGGTATTCCTATGTAGAGAAATGGAATTAAACCCTAACCCTCACCCTGCACAAAAGTCAACTCAAAATGGTACAAAGACCTAGAAATTAGACTAGAAACTTTGAAACTGCTAGAAGAGGGTATAGGACCAACACTCCAACATACAGGTACAGGTAGAAACTTCCTCAAATAAGACACTGAAAGCTCAGGAAATTAAAACAAAAAGTAATGAATGGGGTAGCATTAAATTAAAAAGTTTCTGCGCAGTACAGGAAACCATCAAGATTCTACAGAGAGCCTACAGAATGAGAGATCATCACCACCTACACATCTGTCAAAGGTCTAATATCTAGAATATGTCATTTCAAAAGCTTAACATTAAAACAACAGATAACCCAATCCAAAAATGGGCAACGGAACTCAATAGACTCTTCAAAAGAAGAAATGAAAACAAAAAAATATTATAAAAAAATGTTCAACATCATTAGCAATCAAGGAAATGAAAATTAAAACTATACTGAGTTTCCATCAAACTCCAGTAGGGATAGCAATCATCAAGAACACAAATAATAATAAATGCTGGCAAGGATGTCAGGAAATAGGAATCCCATTACACTGGTGGTGAGACTGCAAACTAGTATAGCTGTTATGGAGATCAGTTTGGAAGTTTTTCAGAAGATTGGGAATGGAACCACCATATGACCCACCAATAGAACTCCTGGGCATCTTCCCAAAGGAAATGAAATCAGAATATTATAATGATACTTGCATATCCATGTTCATAGCAGCACAATTTACAATAGCCAAATTATGGAAAAAGCCTGGATATCCCTCAATAAATAGATTACAAATCTTTGGTACATACACACAGTGGAATTTTACTCAGCCATAAAGAAGGACAAAATCACACCATTAACAGGAAAATGGATGGAATTTGAGAATATTATACTAAGTGAGTACAGCCAGTCTCAAAAAAATGAGTAGGTGTATGTTCTTTCTTATATGTGGAAGCTAGAGAGATATTCAGAAATAAGGGCAACATCAGGTAGATGAGTAGAGACTCCAGAGAAGTGACTGAGGGGTCTAGGGAACGGAGTGGGGGGACGGAGTCATAAAGAATGCAATAGTAGAAATAATGCTATGAATGTATATAAAATTACCAATTCCAATCTCAGAGATATGCGGGGTGAGGGTAAGGGGGGGCACAGTGAGGAGGGCACCAAGAGTTGTGCCCATGTATTTTTCTAACACTCTTTACCCCAATATGATGTAAAATTACAATGCTCCCCCCCCCAAAAAAAAGAGAAAAAAGAGATTTATTTGACACTGAAAAAAATCAAATCAAAAAATAATTTACCAAAAATCTTAGATCTGGGGGAAGTCTCAGAGCTTATCCAGAGAAGTGTTTCACTTTACAGCATGGTGTTAAGTCAGCTTTCAGTTACTGTAACAAAGTACCTGACATACCTTAAAAAGAGGAAAGTGTTATATTGTTTGACAGTTCTGGAGGTTTCAGTCCATGTCCAGGTGGTTTGTTGCTTTGAGGCCTGTGGTGAGGCAGCAAGCATATTATGGTGGGAGTGCATGGCAGAGCTCCTGCTCACCGCATGCCAGCCAGCGGGAAGCAAAGAGAGAAAGAGGCGGGGCTGGGGTCCAATATCCCCTTCAGGGCGCACCCCATATGACAGAAAGTCTTTCAACTAAGCCTGACCTCTTAAAGTTCCACCACCTCCCAGTCACATGATCGGCTTCAGACTAAGCCTTTAACACAGCGGTCTTTGGGGGGCACTTATCAAAACCATAATAAGACGTAATACATCGCTAACATATATATGCCAGGTGGTGACAGAAGCTCTGTACATATGCTAACTTTCTTAACCCTTCCAACAGCTATAAGAGGTAAGGAACAGCATATATTCATTTTAGTGATGTTAAAACTGAGGCCCTGAAAGGATAGACGTCCTGCCCCAAACTGTTCATCTCATATGTCAAGATAGGTAGGCCATGGTTCAAGTAGTTTAAGTAACCTAATACACCTTGCTGCCTAATAGGAATGTTGGCCAAAAACCAGGTCCTTAGACCTGCTTTTTTTTTTTTTTTGTCTCTAGTACCCCCATTATCTCCTAATTACATGATGGAAAACAACTTCAATAACATTCTGTATCCAAAGCCCCAAACATTCCACCATGAAATGTGCACACTATAACAAGGGTCTATTTCCTAGCAATCCCCAATATCCAGCATGGGCAAATTTTGTAGGAATGTAGGGAACCTTGCAGTTCAGAGCACTGTGGTACAGACAATTCTGCTGTAATATATAAATTTTGAAATTTCTCTATTATGTTTTGGGAATTTAAAATTTTGTTATTCCTGCAGTTTGCCAGTTACCATACCTAGTTGAAACTGACAGGAAGAAATAAGGAAATCAATGAGGAAAATATCCATTCCATACTGCCCTTGCTTTTTCTAAAAATGTGATATGGTAGCAAGAGAAAACACTTATTTCCCTACAACAAATGATATACTATAGCCCACCTTTTCATTTTAAAATGAGTTGCTGGAACGCTATGCTGTGCAGTAGTTGACATTTATTCTCCAATGAATCTCCAATGCCTGTCCTAAATTTCTTTCCCTCTCCTCATTTGAACAAATCAAAAGTAATTCATAAAATTCTCCCTCAAGTCTCATAAAACAATGGATCCCTCTCTGTTCTTTAATTTAAAGGCTTTGTGGTTCTCTTGAAGTTAGATTATGGAAGGAAAGCAAAATTATTAAGATATAAACCTTCCATGAATATCAAAGTCACAAAGTTTACTTCATTATTGCTTTTTCTAAGACCATGAACAATGTGCCAAGACATCTCAGATAGCATTTGACAATGTAATTTCCGCATTTTAAACCCAGATGACCCACTGAAATGCTGGGTTAAAATGAAGACACTAACTCTTTATGTCACCCTGAATGGCTGCCTTTTGACAGGCTGAGCAAATCCTGAGAAATTCCAAAGTTAACTGACACAGAATATCTAACAGTTTTTCCTTTGCTTCTTTTTCTTTTCACAACACACAGTATGTAGAATGAAGAAATTATAATATCCTAAATTTCTCTGTAAGCCTTTAACCTTGCTGATGAAAGGAGGGTTTTTATTTTTGAAGAGGAAAAAAATTGAAAAGCAGTGGTCATTTTCTGCCTGGTATATGCTTTTGAGTACCCCTAAAAGCACTAAAAAGTGATACTGAAAAACTACCTTATATAATGCAAATAAAAACATCAAAAAGTTTTCTTAGCAACATGGAAACATTCTTCCAGAGTTTAGAGGCTAATCCCTCAGCTAATATATTTTATTAGTTGTATATACATACATACGTACATATACATACATACAATCATATATTAAATATATATTTTTTCTTTTCTCTTTCTCTCTCTCTCACTCTCTCTTTACTTATTTATTTATTTATTGCAGTTCTGGAGATCAAACCATGGACTTCACATGCTGGGCACTGAGCTATATCCCCATCCCTGAGCTAAAAAAATATTTTCATGGAGTTTTAAAATTTTGTTTAATCAAACAATTTGTTTAAAAACTAGGTTTGGTTTTAAATTGCAGAAGATTAACATGTGTTACACCTCAGGGTAACAATTTTCAAGCTTTTGATTATAGGCCTTCTTTATACTCTTATATTTAATAATTATTAAAGAGCCTCAAAGCTTTTCTTTATATGGGCTGACTCAACTACTACTTATTGTGCTAGGAATTACAACCGAGAAGGGTTGGGTTTGTTTTGCCTTTTGTGATAGTGGGGATTAAGTCCAAGGGTCCTGTATCATTGAGCTACATCCCCAGCCCTTTTGACTTTTAAGTTTGAAACAGGGTCTGGCTTTTGCCAAGTTGCCCAGGTTGGCCTGGAACTTGCAATCCTCCTGCCTCCGTCTCCTGAGTAGTCAGGATTACAGGTATATGCCACTGCACCCAACCTGAGTAGGGTTTAAACAGTCTTAAAAAATGAATGTATTAGTTATCCCCCAAAGAAATATTTCTACCCCTACTACAAAACAGTATAAAAATAACCTTTATTTTTTGATATCATTATTTCAAAATATTCAGTGGGAATAAGTACCTGTCTCTTGAAAACAAAGGTGCAAGGTATTGTTTATCTATCAATGTTCATAATAGAACTCTTATATTTCACCCAGACACATGCCTGCTCATCTGGAGATTACACTTCCCAGATGTCTTTGCAACTTAGTGTGGGTCACATGACTAAGCTCTGGGCAACTGGAATATGGATAGACATGTACCAACTCCTGCATTTTACATTGATAAAGACTGGGAGATTTTCCTTGGCCCTTTTCTCTCTTCCCTCCTGTAGAGAGATACCTATGAATATGGAGACCATAGGATTATGATCTGAGAACCACCCCATCATGAGTTCCAAATGTCTCACTATCGGCTTTGCCATGGAGCAGGTGCATTGATTCTATTTATTTTTAAGCTTATATATAATACAGTCTCTTAGCTTCTAACTACTACAAGAATATTCACAGTATTAAAGAGATATCCTCCATTAGTAAGGGAGGTTTATTTATCACACAAACACACAATATCCATTACTTTTATTTATTTATTTATTTATTTGCAGTACCGGGGATTGAACCCAGGGGCGTTCTACCTCCGCGCTACACCCCCGGCCCTATTTTTTTATACTTTATTTTGAAACCGGGTCTCACGAAGTCGCGGAGGGCCTCACTAGGTGTAGAGAGAGAGAGAGAGAGAGAGAGAGAGAGAGAGGGAGAGAGAGAGAGAGAGAGAGAGAGAGAGGGAGAGCACTGAGGCTGGCCGCGAACCCAGATCCTCCGGTCTCCACATCCCAAAGTACTGGGATTAAGAGCTTGTGCCACCACGCCCGTGGCTCCATTACTTTTAAAACACACTCAGAACAGATAAGAAGGGACAGATCCTGAGGACTGAATCTCAGGAGAGAGAAGAGATGATTTATTGCTCAAAGTGAGTGGCTTATACTTGTTACTTAGGTTGTTAATACCTGTGTTCAGAAACGCAGCTGAATACCAGCGCCACCATCTTTATTTGGAGGCAAAAATACTTTCCCATTCAGTGGGAATTTCTTTCTTTTTTTTTTTTTTTGCGGTACCAGGGATTAAACCCAGGGGTGTTTTACCTCCGAGCTACACCCCGGCCCTATTTTTTATACTTTATTTTGAAACCAGGTCTCACGAAGTTGTGGAGGGCCGCACTAAGTAGCTGAGGCTGGCCGCATACCCGGATCCTCTAGTCTCAGCCTCCCAAGTACTGGGATTACAAGCGTGCACCACCATGCCCAGCCAGTGGGAATTTCTAATCAGCTCCCTAAGAAACTTCTCTCACTTAGCTGTCTGTGTACCTTCACTGTTCCATCAAGTAAGGCACCTTTAAAGGCACGATGCTGTTGAAGGTGTTTAACTCTGTGTTATAAGTACCCTATCAATTCATCATGTGCTTAATGGGGCAGAACTAGGGGTGGCTTTTGGAACATTTGAACAAATGCAGAAGTATTCTGTAAGGAAAAAGGCACAGCCCTCTCTAGATGCATGTTGAAGAAGTTCCAGAAAGCATGCAGCCATGCCTAAGGCTTGACAACAGGGTGTCAGCACATTCCTCTCTGCACCCACCCACCTGACAGTCACAGAAACAAAATTCTGAGCTAACATAAAAGTGACATAGCAAAGAGCTACTCATCCAGCAGAGGCTGTGAGTCATAGATGAAAGTTCCCAAGCATCAGGACTGTCAGTACTAGTCCAAGTGGCCAGATACCTTAGCAAAAACAACAAAAATGAAGACTCATCTAATGAGCGTATATAAGTGAAAGATGCTCAATTTGAATGTCTGCTTTTTAAACTGAGACCACATCCTTCCTATGAAACACAGTTGATAATCCATGTAGTAGACTTTTGTAAGGATCTATTATCTTAACAGACTTTAATAGGCAGCCCTATGGCCGTTTCCACATCCTAAAACTGAATTCTTTGATCCTTCAAATCTAAACAATTGGGAAACATTGTTCTTGAGCATACAGCTATTTTCCCCCTCTAGTTTTGAATGTGTGACATAAGATGCTTGTCCTACATTACAACTTCAGTTCACATTTCAACAACCTGACCACACATGACATTGGGAGGGACATTGCTAATTAACATTCACATGGCCGTTTATCAATGGCCAAAGTGTCCACTTAGAGCCATTTGTTTAAAACTCAAAACAATGAGCTTGGAAGGGATGTTGCTAATCACTCATTCTTGATCACCAGATAAGCAGACAACTTTTCCTCTGAACTGTCTCTCTCTGGACACCCAGAAGACCCACTTGAACCTCAATGTAGGATAAAACCCTTGATGTCCACTGGTCCCTTGTGTAAAATCATTTACTGGAGTAGTTGTGGTGAATGGTGCTAATAGTTTCATGATACTTTCAAACTCATACCTTTCTTCATGAACTCATATTCCCATTTCCTTCCAAAAAAAAAAAATCATGAAACTCAACAACATCTTTTCTCTGGGCTTCTGTGGAGAAAATAAAAAAAAATAATTGCTGTCTGGAGCTTTTGCTGACAGATAGATTCAATATAATTATTTTTCTGATTTCTGCCTTATTTTTAATTGAGATTTTCTTTTTATTATACATTACACTGGCTTATTAAAAATTATTTGTGTAGCTCATTCAAATCCTGACTTATCAGGAAAACTTATGGAAGTGCCCACTTTCTGACTTCAATGTTCTCAATTGTTGAAAGGTATAACAATAACCACGGGAGGAGAAGAGTAGCTGGGGCACACTGGGTCATTCCCATAGCATTCTCTCTGCATGTGTGACACTGGTCAAAACAGGACTTTGGTATGGAGGTTGGGAGTCAGCCTTATCACTGCACTGTGCTGCCTTCAGTATCTTGCGAAGTGTCTTTTAGAAATTAAAACTTTAAAAAGCAATTTTAATGGATCAATGTTGCTTTTTTTCCTCATTCACAGAGTTAAATACTTTTAGTGTGACAAATCATTTTGCTCCTTTAAGTGATATAAAAATCTAAAACATGAGCCAGGCATGGTGGTACATGTTTGTAATCCCAGTATTTAGAGGCTGAGACAGGAGGATAGCAGGTTCAAAGACAGCCTCAGCAACTTGGTGAGGCCCTCAGCAATTTAGCAAGACCATGTTTCAAAATAAAAATAAATAGCCGGGCGTGGTGGCGCACGCTTGTAATCCCAGTACTTTGGAAGGCGGAGACGGGAGGATCCGGGTTCACGGCCAGCCTCAGCTCTCTCTCTCTCTCTCTATCTCCCTGTCTGTCTCTCTCTACCTAGTGAGGCCCTCTGCAACTTCGTGAGACCTGGTTTCAAAATAAAGTATAAAAAAATAGGGCCAGGGGTGTAGTGCGGAGGTAGAACGCCCCTGGGTTCAATCCCCGGTACCGCAAAAAAAAAAAAAAAGTAAATAAATAAGAGCTGGGGTGTTGCTAGGAGGTAGAATGCCCCTTAGTTTCTAAACCTAGTATCACAAAAAAAGGAAAATATATTATGTATGTATGTATAAAACATGTTTATGTTTAATTACATAATATGTTATATATTCAGAATAATACACTTGGAAACATGATATATTCATGTTATGCAATAGATGCTAGCTGGAATGAGTTCTATTTAAATGCAGATTATTGTTGTAATTAAAAGCTCCTCTAGCTTGACCAGGAGTAGGAGATAGGATATGACTTACATTTAATTACAAATTAAAAACTTCACTTCAAGGATAAACTAGTTTTCAACTCTGATAAATGCTGGCCAACCAAGATTTAAAGAGATAACTTGTGGTTTGTTTTCAGGAAAGCAATATGCTACAATGCGCACTCTGCAATGTGTGATTTTTTACTATTTTGCTCACATACTTATTCATCGTACCTGACACATAATAGATGCTCAGTAAATATCTTTTATATGAATAAAATATTTTAAAGAAAATAGAAAGATAGCCAATGATAACATCATGACTCCGACTTTGTGCATAATGTAGTCTTCAAATGGATGGCTACACGTGCTCTCTTAAAGAATCGTTAATACAAATCTATAGTTCATATATATCAATGGCTGAATATCTGTGTCCTTTCCTTCTGAAAGAGCTCAAGGGCGTTCTTTCGCCCAGTCCCCATGGGAAGGCAGGCAGAACAGTCTGTGAACCAGAAAGCAGACCCTCATCAGACAGCGCATCCAAGGGCACCTTGACCTTGAACTCCCCAGTCTGTGTAACTATGAGGTATCAGTCTCGGTTTATAAAACATCCGTTCTCTGGTACTTTCTTCCAGCAGACAGAGCTAAGACACATAGCGAATGAAAAGGAAGCATGGTAAATTTTACTTTTTGGTCTTCTACAATATTTTGACAGCCTAAGAAAACAGGTACTTTTTAAAAAGTATATGTTTGGGCAAAGCTTTTTTCAGTGGTTTATAAATGATGGAAACATAGAAAGCAAGAGAGTAGAGCTGTGGAATAGTTAGGGGTTCCATCATTTATTTCTAATCTATTGCAAAGAAAGATGAGAATCATCTTGAAGAGTCACCATCTTAATCATGCCACATCTCTTTTCAGAAGCTTTCAACAATTTTAAATAACCTATTAAAATCATATGAAGCTCAATAGTAGACATAAAAGGTTTTAATCAAGTGTCCTATCCCTCCCCAGTCATACTAAAGGAAGAAGCCAGAGTAAAGCTAATCCCTGAAAGCCATGTATCTCTGATTATAATTTCAGGTCTAGACAGGGCAACATTATAAAAGAAATAAGAATTAACCCTCCTTTCATAGCTTATGCACATTTTTCTCCCTTCTGAAAAATCTTTTCCTCCTCTTCCGTCTTATTTTTCTATACCATATTTCTCATCTATTTTCCAATAATAAAGGTAGAGGTGGACTTCCTGAGAAGTCGGTGTTAAATGTTAGCTTCCCTGGCATCAGAGTTGTCCAAAGAACTAGGAAGAGCCATTGCAATATAATCACGCGGCTATGTGCTTTTGTAATATTTCCCATAGTGAGGTAATTTTTCCTTAGGTAGATATGAATGTTCCCCTCTTCACCAGCCTCCCCTGAGCCCTGCTCCCTTTGTGTCAGAGGGTCCTGGAGAGCTCATGTGCTTTAGTGGACAGTGAGCAGAAGGGAGTTGACTTGAGAAGATGTATAATTTGGCTACAGAAAACTATGTTTCTGTGTTATGTAATTATGAGTGGTCCTGGTGTAAGAAAGGCATTCTAGAGCATATGCAGCCCACTGGACTCATGATATGAAGGATGCCAAGATAGAGATCATGTTGCCACCTGCCCTATACCATTTGGCACCAGAAGTTCAAGGATAGCAGATGAGGACAAAATGTGCTTCAAATGCACAAAGTTCATCTATAGAAAACATATCCAATCATGAGAAATGTTCCAAAATTGCAGGTATAGACTTTGGTCCTTAACGTCGTCTAATCCATAAAGAAGTTTTCTCCTGTCTCGAATATATGCAATAATGTAATATATGAAATGATACTAAATAATACTTTTGTTCTCAGTGGAAATTATATGAAATTAAATCGATCAGATTTTGTGTTTTTAAGGTCTAAATTTGTAGCACTATTAAAACATGTGATTGTCACTGGGTACAGTTTCATGTTTTATTGCACCTCGATAAAGTAATTTTGCCTTAGAATTATATTACCAATTGGGAGCTATAAAGCTGAAAGAAACTTCTCTGAAATATCAGCAATAAAAGACAAATTTCAGTCAACTGTGCTAGGGAAAAGACCATATTTAATTTCCATGTTCTACATAAAAATATTCTAAAATGATACCAGCAGAGTAAATACCCCAAAAACTAAGGACAAAAAGGACTACACAGGAGTGGTAAGAAGCTAACAAGTAAAAGCTATTTCTCTACATTGCGTGTGATCTTTATTTTTGTTTCATTTGTTATCATTTCTTTGTTCACTCCAAATTTTTGTTTAATATGATTTTTTTCAAAATAGACGATTCTTTTGCATTCTTATAATTAAAAGGGATTGCCCTCCCTCCCCATTTATACAACTTTCGGGCCTTATAGAATCTGAATATACCACTGCTCTGTTTGCCTATAGAACTTTCCTAAGTGAATATTATTATATCTAAGCATTTTCTCTATCAACAGAAGCAGCTGTGGGCACACAACATATTTTAATAGAAGAGACAATGCAACTTAAGTTGCTCTTTCAGGCAAGCCAGAGACAAAGAAAAGATACCACATACAGGCAAAGGTAAAGGATTGGCAAGTCTAGGATTCTTTTGTGTTTTTTTTTTGCAAAAAGGTGTTTATTACAGATTCAATTCACACTGTATGCAATTGGGTACGTAAGTTATATTATTGGCTGGAAAAAAAAAGAAATACTAGCAACTCTCAGCAGCTCTGTGGATTTGAGACTTAAAGTAGGGCAAGTGACTCTGATCTCAAGGAGCCATGCGCTATTGAGATGACATTAAGCTGATTGATTTTCAAATTTTATCCTGCAAAACGAAAGCTCTTGGCAGATGCAATATTCCACAGAAGGCATGGATGATAGTTATCAAAACTTAAATGCAGCTTTCAAAGATATACTTGGACTGGAGGCCACTCTGGGTTAAGAGAAGAGTATTCTCTTCTACGTATTATGAGACACTGAGAAGAAGACAGGAATTGAAGGGGATGATGAGTCAAAGACACTCGATACTACTCGGTTGGTTTTCTGTTAGTGGTATTGGAGATTGAACCCAGGAGTATTCTGCCTCTGAGGTACACACCCCCAGTTTGTTTTGTTTTGTTTTGAAACAGGGTCTCCTGAACCTGTGATTCTCCTGTCTCAGCCTCCTAAGTACTGGGATTACAGGCATGCACCACCACCTATCTAGCAACATATCTTAATAAGACCTCCAGATGATTCTGATACGCACTCAAATTTGAAAACCACGAAATTAAGAAAGGAGAAAGGCATGGAATAATATCTCGTGGCTACCCCTCAGAAGTGTTCTTAAGCCACATCATAACTAAAAATTCATGTTTTCTTCCAACATGATTGTCAAGCCAAAAAATAAATAAATAAAGACTATTATTTACCTCTCAGGATTGTCATTAAATGTAGATTGTTTTAGTTGAAAATTAATTTGATATTAACAAATAAAAGCAAAAGAAGGAATCCCCAAAATGTTATGCAAACTGAAAAAAACCAGATGCAAACACTATATTTTGTAATCCCATTTACATAAAATATCCAGAAAAGGCAGCTCTATAGAGATAGATCACAGAGAAGTAGTTGTTGGGGGCTGGTATGGAGTTGAATAGGAACTAACTACGAACCGAAATGAGGGTCTTTGCAGTGAAATGGAAATGTTCTACAACTGGATTGTGGTGACGGACAACAATTCTGTAAATTACTAAAAGTCATTGAATTATATACTTACGTCTGTTAAATTTTAGTAGATGTGTTTGCTTCCTACGGCTAATATAACAAGGACTATAAACTAGGTGGCTGATATTATAGACATGCACTAAGTCACAGTTCAGGCGGCTAGCAGTCCAGACCCAAGGTATGAGCAGGACCATGTGCTCTCTGAAACAGGTAGGGCTTAAGCCCTCTTGCCTCTGCTTGGCTCCTGGTGTGTACTGGCAATCATTGGCTTATAGATATATCACTCCAATCTCTGTCTCTATTGCCACATGTGGCAGTCCTTTCCCTGTGTATTTTTTTTTTCTTAAAAGAACACCAATCATTAAAATAAAGACCAAGCCTGCACTAGCATGACCTCAAATTAACTAATTACATCTGTAACCACTCCATTAATGAACAAGGACACTTTGTGAGGCACCACCAGACTTAACATACCTTTTGGGGGGACACAAATCCACCTATAACAAATATGCAAATTATATCTCAATAAAACTATTTAAAAAAAAACCTAAAACTACTACAAAATGTCCACACACAAGTTCTCAGGACACTCGGGTACACACTATTAAAAGCATCTCCCATAAACACAACATCATTGGTGACTGATATTTTACTCGTTTCTTAAAAAGACACCTTGGTGACTCACGCCCTTCAACTGAATCCTGTTAGATAAGGAGATTTACAATCTCCTAAATAAAAATGGACCAGCCATAAGCAGATAAAATTTAATTTTCAAGGTTAGCAGGAGAAATGAATGAGCAGAGAAAGAAGAAAAGGCAAAGCATCTAATACTTTTTGAGAATTATTCATCAGTATCTATTGGTGTATATGGATGTGTTTGGGGATCCCTATTCAAAGATACCCACTTTTGCAACAGGTGCCAGAAACTATATAAAAGGGGAATCTTGCTCTAAATTCTATCAATGGACTATGTGGAGGCTGTTCAAGAGGACCTGGTGCCCATCCTTTATTCTCATTTCATCTATTTATATATTCTCCTTAGATGTTTAAGTTTCTATTTTGTTATTGTTTGGTTGGTTGGTTTTGGAAATCCCTTCTTTGTACCAGCTCTATTCCCATTAAAAGAAAATGTTAAATTGGTTTGTCTTTTATAGTTTTCCAAAAACTAAGTTCCATCAGCACTGGTGAGTGCTAGTAAGTAGAGTGCTACCATATCCTCTACAAATACATTCATTGTTAAGATTGTTAAACAAATTTATTATATTATTAAAGTCCCATTCCATGTGACTTAGATGATCTATAACATATATACTTACAACCTCACCATCACACCCCTTTACCTAGACCTTTTAGAAATATCTTCTATGACTCTATCACTTTCTGACATATTTGAACATTTGCTTATTTATGTTTATTGAATACCTCCTGCTTCCCTGAATATAATATAACCTACCAGAGTAGGGATCTTTTTCTTTTTGTTTTTCCACTGATAAGTAACTCAAGGGCCTTATGTATGAAAGAAGATATACTCTTAATTGATATCTATTGACTTTATTGACTGTTGTTGCTAATATGACTTGAAATATCCTAACCCTTTCCCCTGCCTCCTCTACTGCTTCAGATAATATTTCACTTTGACCCAATGGGCCCAGAACAATTTCATTTTTGCTGACCTGCTCTCTCTCTAATGTGGTATGCTTCTTTTATGAAGTTCTATGCACAATCTGGTTTTCCCTCTTTAGCCATGACAGGGAAGGAATTTAACATCAAAGGAAGGGCACAAAAACTTTTCTGAGGTCTCATAGTTCAGCATAGACCAACCTGTTCTGAAAATAAAAAGCTCTAGCTTAACAAAGCTTTTACTGAGATCTAAAGGTTCCTTTTAAAGGATAAAATACAAAAGACCATGCATTCAACTAATCTTAACAGACCAATTAGATCTACTATCTCTTAGAATTTATATCTTTCTGAACTTTTAATTTTGCTATGAAATAATAGTAAATTTCTAAATACTCTTTGCAGCCTAGGCACATCGAGCAATGTTTCTCAATCTGCCACCTGCATCAAAATCATCGGGTTTGTTAAAATAAAGATTGCTGAGCCTACCTCCAGAGCATCTCAGTTAGCAGGCTTTGGGGTGAGATCCAAGGACTGGCAGATCTAACACATTACCTGTGCTGCTGATGCTGACAATCTGGAAACCATAGTTTACAACTACTGGTAGACATCATTCCCAAGCTCTCATTTGTTTGCTTTTATCCCCAAGATTTTCATAGGTTTGTTATGTGAAAGGATACATCCAGGCTGGTTCTGAATCATGAGTTGAGCAACTCTCCCATAAGTTAAAAAGAAAGGGAATGGCAAATGCAGAAGAGGTATAAACTCCCAACTGACATCCATCAGGAGTACAAAGAAGACTCCCTCAAGGGGCTTGCTGAAAGTTGGGTGTACATTCAGATTGAGTTCCTTGGGTTGGTTATAGCTTAAGGATTCAATTATCTATATTCCAAAATGATACTAATAAAGCCAACATTGCAGGGTTTTAATGGTAAAGCTAGATCGTGCATTTAGAAATATTTCAAAAGGAGCAGAAGTACTTGGGAGGCTGAGACAGGAGGATTGCAGGTTTGCAGTCAACCTCAGCAACTTAGTGACACCCTCTACAACTTAGTAAGACCTTGTTTCAAAATTAAAATTAAAATTAAATAGGGCTAGGGGTGTATCTCAGAGAGAATGCCCCTGGGTTCAATCTCAGTACCGCAAAGAAAGAAAAAAAGGAAAGTAGCAGAAAAGGTGAGACTAATACATCAATGATTTTCTTAAATTTAATTGGGGAAAAAATGGGCCATTTTCTGGTTCACTGGAAAACGATCTTATTGGCCAAACTCTTTGCTCCCGTCTCCATCTAATATGTGAAGAAAATACCTCTGTAAGCAAAGGCAGTAACAAACTCCACATGGAAGCTTACCCTGTGACTCTGAAATTTTATTCCAGGTGAACAGCATACCTTACAAACCAATGTGTCCATCAGCAAGTTAAAATTTCCAACACTGTAAGACTCTGAAAGGTAAGTCATATCATTACATCAAAATGGTTCAGTTCTTCCCTGAAGCCTTGGTTCTTTGATGCAGATGCATTACCAACTGCAGTATCACATCTTGAAACATCACATCTTGAAACAGTCATCGGGAAAACAAATGGATTTCTGGAAGTTATAAATTGATAAGAGGCATAAAACTATATAAAACAAATTCTTAATATTGATTTTCTGGTATATTAAAATCTTAAGTGAACCAATTTCAACTCAGATAATGAAAACAAGTTTTCTCTCCATGCAAATTTACCCCAAATCAAAACATTCTAAATTTAATTCTCATGTATAGATAGCTAATCAGTAGAATTACAGCTTCAAAACTAGGGCAGACATTAGGGGTGTACGTGTGTGTGTGTGTGTGTGTGTGTGTGTGTGTGTGTAAATGCCTATGTGTGTGTTGAGAGCTGAGCTCCAGAGCAGGAATTTGGAGAAAGTTGACAGTGACAGGCTAAATTCTATATCTCCCTACTTATCCCCATCCCAATAAATATAGGGCAAGATTTTTCTTTGTAACCCTGATATTGAAAGTATATTCCAAAAGCCAGGTACAGTGACACATGTCTGTACAAATCTCAGTACTTGGGAAGCTGAGACAGGAGGATTGCAGGTTCAAGACCAGCACAGAGTAATTTAGTAAGACCCTGTTTCAAAATTAAAAAGGGCTGTAGGTATATCTCTGAGGAAGTTTGCCCCTGGGTACAATCCCAGGTACAAAAAAAAAATTTAACCCAGTAGGCGGAGACCGGAGGATCTGGGTTCACGGACAGCCTCAGCTACTTAGTGAGGCCCTCCACAACTTTGTGAGACCTGGTTTCAAAATAAAGGATAAAAAATAGGGCTGGGGGTGTAGCTCAGAGGTAGAATGCCCCTGGGTTCAATCCCCGGTACCGCAAAAAAAAATTTTTAAAAAGTATATTCCAATGCTTCAAAAGTTATCCAAATGCATGATTAATATTTCGCAATTAAAAAAATATAAAAGACAATAAACACTGAAAATTTTAAACATACCTGAGACCAGTACTAGGCCTGGCATAAACCAATTAACTTATATATAAGTAAGAATCATTAATGCTAATTATAAAATAAACTTATACTTATGGTGTGTTGTTTCTCTTAGCCTTATACATTTTGTTTTTATGAAATGTTACATTTTAAATCATTGTTTCACCAGGCATGCTTGAGCAGTTTGTAATCCCAGGGACTCATGCAGGCACTGAGGCAGGAGGCCAGCCTGGGAAAAATAGTGAGACCCTGTTTCAAAATAAAATAAAATAAAATAAAATAAAAGAGCTGGGGATGTAGCTCAGTGATAGAGCACTTGCCTAGCATGTGCAAGGCCCTGGGTTCGATCCTCAGCATCAGAGAAGAAAGTTATTTCCTTCTGCAAATAATTTGAAAACTGTACCACATACCGAAAAAAAAATAAATCCAGCTTCTTTGTACATGCGCCCAGTGTTCACAAATTCATAATTCCAAAAGGCAGCTCTAACCATGAAAAAGTTCTTTGTTATATGCAGAAATTCTATTCCCTTTACCATTCCTCATTCAATTCTGTTTGTTTTACTTCCTCCACATGCCAATGCACCATAACACTTACTTTCCTTATGCAGTATTTTTTTTTTTTTTGCGGTACCAGGGATTGAGCCCAGGGGCATTCTACCTCAGGTCTACACCCCCAGTCCTATTTTTTATTCTTTATTTTGAAACAGGGTCTCACTAAGTTGCAGAGGGCCTCACTAAGTAGCTGAGGCTGGCTGCGAAACCAGATCCTCCGGTCTCAGCCTCCCAAGTACTGGGATTACAAGGGTGCCCCACCATGCCTGGCCTTATGCATTATTTTTTGTGCTTCTCTCTCTCTCTCTCTCTCTCTCTCTCTCTCTCTCTCTCTCTCTCCTTCACATTTTCAAGTTCTAAAATGATACCAAATGGCCCAGCCATAAGAATTACATTCTGTAAGTCAACATATTAACTTTGCACACTATGAAAACACCTATGTTGTTAGCCTGGCATTTTCCCATGCATTGACAACAAGCGGCAGCTTTATTCAGTGTCTCCTGGGTACTCACTAGTTGGTACCGATGACAAAGAATGATGCTATGAATAACCACCACGACCAAGAGTGCCAGCATTCATATGCACACAGGTAGCCTTAGTTAGGCCACTAATTAAGATAGAATAGCAGATATTTATGTCTCATATTCTACTGGAAATGGAAGAGTTGAAGGGGTTGTGGTCCAATAGAAAGACTTTCCTTTTTGATGAGTTGAAGTGCACTGGAAAACTAAAACTGCATGAAAAGCTAGCTTTACCTAGAACTTTGGCAGTTATTTGACATTTAAGAGGCACTATCAACAGACTCAGTGACATTAAATGACACGGCATGTTTAAGAAATAAATCTTCATAAGACGGCCAACAGATTGACAATTAACAATAATTAATTTGGTTAATATCACTGGAAGCCCTTGTCATGTCTAATGAGAATACAAATATTTTATATTTTAAAGCTCACTGAAACACAGGGACTTAGCTGAGATACCTTACCTCATTTTCACACAAAGTCTGAATAGGATATTTTTCTTACCATTAACTTCTGTCTTTAATACCACATATATTCTTGAAATTACTTATGTGGTATGTTCAAAATGTACATTTATTAAAATAATATATAACAAGGAAAAATAGTTGTCTCTTTTCTTATGGGTATCAATGAGTTAAATGTTATGCCAGAGCTAATAAAGCATTGAATGCTATCCTTTCCTTTATTTTATTTTATTTTTCTTACTACTGGGAATTGAACCAAGGGGCTTTCTACCTCTGAGCTATACTCCTAGTCTTTTTTAATTTTTATTTTGAAACAGGGTCTCACTAAGTTGCAGAGGCTGACCTTGGACTTACAATCCTCCTGTCTCAGCCTCCTAAGTACTGGGATTACAGGCATGTGCCACACGCCCGACCTATCCTTTACTTACTAATTCCACTAAGTGATGAAAATAATTTACCATTCTCAGTAAAATACCTTCCTAGATCCCGGGATAATGACCTACAACCATGTCCCAAGCTTCTTCTTAGCTCCAAAAAGCAGAGTAGGAACCACAGATAGAAATAAAAAACAAAAGGTAAGAAAATACAAGACAGACAAATTTTAGTTGAAAGGTGATAGCCAGGCATGGTCCTGCATGCCTGTTATTCCAGTACTTGAGAGGCTGAGATAAGAGGATAGTAGGTTGGAGACTAGCCTCAGCAACCTAGCAAGATTCTCAGCAACTTAGTGAGACCCTGTTTTCAAATATAAAATAAAATAGACCTGGGGGGGTATAGCTCAGAAGTAGAGTTCCCCTGGGTTTAATGGGTTCAGTTCCCAGTCCAAACAAACAAACAAACAAAAAAGGTGATAAGTGATAATAAGGAGTTAATGAAGGAGAGAACCATTAGTGTTTAGAAATACAATAAAATCAGCCGGGTGTGGTGGCACACCTTTGTAATCCCAGTACTTGGGAGGCTGAGACAGGAGGATCCTGGTTCAAGGCCAGCCTCAGCTACTTAGTGAGGCCCTCCACAACTTAGTGAGACCCTGTTTCAAAATAAAGAATAAAAAACAGGGCTGGGGGTGGGGTAGAGGTAGAATGCCCCCTAGGTTCAATCCCCAGTACTGCAAAAAAAAAGAAATACAATAAAATCAATGTATTAAAAAAGTAGTATATTATTAAATATAAATAGATGACGCTCTTACAGTTTCAAGACAGAGATGCCTTCGGGCTGCCTTGAGTTGAACAGATAGACTGTAAGTATATCCATGGTTTCACACAGACCCCAATTTCCATCTGTCACAGCTCAGCTCTCAGCTTTTGAGCTCTTCCATTTAACTCACTGCTTTGGCTTATGTGGTTCCTGCCCCTAGTGACTGTCTTATTTCAAACCCCTCCCTTCTTTGACCCTCATGGTATGTGGGTAGAATGGAGTCTCATCAATCCTTCCATTCCCTTCTACCCGACCATCCAATGCTCTTGAATTCAACATCTTCAAGGGAGAGAGAGAGAGATTCACTCACTAGTTAGTACCCTACAATCATTATCAAGTACAAAAGTTTTGTCTGGCCAAGCTGATGCCCAAACACAATCCATACAAAGAAAGAGACATACTTAGTATGTTTCCCTAGTTAGTGAGATTTAGTATTAATTTCATGGTTACAAAAAGGCCCAATGAGTACTTCTAAAAGGAGTATAAAAATGTGGGCATTCTATTGCATGGTAAGTGAAGGTAAGCACTAAATATTTGGAGGAAATCTCTGAATCCCTTAAAAGTTCAGAAGATGCATCCTGAAAGGCACAACATGGACCTGACTTTTTATCTAATTCCCTTTAGCTCACAGAGAGTCTCCAAAGGCTATTGTAATGTTGATAATACCAATTACAAATAGCACTATCCAGGGCTTTGTACTGTTTCCTGCATTCTCTTGGAACATTAACTTGTTTTTCTGAGCTCATTTTGGGGTAAAACTATGAGCGATGCACAGTGTTTTGTGGTCTTTTGTTTATTGACCACTGAAGGAACAGTGTGTCTTAGTAGAACATTTGACCATGGTAAGCCACCAAGTAAGATTAAGCCACAGATTTCTATAGAATGATTTTATGTCTGCATAGCCTAATTCTTAGGTTTCTAAAATAAAATAGCTGTTGACCAATCTAAGATGAGAGTATTCTTCTGACCATAATTAGGGTAGGATGTAGACAGTATTTTGAATTCATCTCGGAAGAAATTTTATGGAATGTAACACTCTCATCTCAAAGCAGTGTAGAAAAGTCATGCCTTCAGATGTGCCATTTCCTTAAGAATCTGCAGCATGGGTATATAATACATATTTTTAAAGTATTAATGGAAAATGTCATTGTTATCATCGCCTTCCCTGGAAGTCTGAAGTATTCCTTAATATGTTATTGGGGAAAATGGAATAAGATTGGCCATATATACATAAAAATTGAAGGCCAGTGCTTGTGATTCAGCAGAATCATGTAAAATCAAGAAATAATTAGAACTGAAAGAAATCTCAGGGCTCATATAGTCCAGTATTTTCTATTTCTTTTTAGGCCAGAACAACAGTCTTACTAGACTATATCAAAAAAGTCACAGTGGTCAAATATACTTAGAAATAGTGCATATTATCTTCTCTCCTCTAGTTTGAATAACTTCTTTCTCACCTAGCAAATTTCTAACCTCATGCTAAAATCCAACAGAGCCCATCAGCTCTAAGAACTCCTTTATCTCAACCAAACAAGGTAGTCATTCCATCTTCCCGGTTTCCAGAATACCATTTGTGTGTCTGTCACAGAATTCATTGTATTGTTGTTTTATTTGTCTAACAAAATTGTCTCCAACTTGACAACTAGCTCATCCATTGCGCTACTTTCATTTTAAACACGCATCTCTAAGAAAAAGCGGGGGCTCCCCAAGGGTGTGGAATAAAGGCTTTAGAGAAATGTGCCAAATGAGCACTATAACTTTTAATAGAAAAATTCATTTGCATTTATCATGAAAAATGCTAAGTTTATACAAGGAATATAAACACAACATGTTTAATTAACACATGGTTCAGGAACTTATCTTCAAAAGAATAGCACCTAACAAATTATCTCACAAAAGCTAGAGTAACATTCAATTGACAATTGCTTTTGTAGCTATCAGTGGTTTACAACACGATGATAAGAGGGAAAAATGTAAGTTTTATAAGACATCCTTGTCTGTCTATTTCTCTGTTCTCTTCAATGCAGATAACACTGTCTTATAGTCTGTTAGGAGCCTATAACTGTCAGCTCTGGTCTTAGGTCAACCATACAGCCATTTCTCATCAGAAGGTAATCGCTCCCATTATTCTTCTGTCTTCTCTTTCAAGGCAATTGAAGTGACTACACTGACCAGATGTGTTTTTAATGAGTATATTTACAAAGATTCTCAGGGTCCCCAGATAAAAAGAAATATCAATATGCTTTTCAAAGCCCATTCAAGTAGCAATGTCCTTAAGAATCAAGAAAACAGACATGCTCTAATGAAGACAAGATCAAGACACTCTCAATTATTGGAAAAGGGGAAGAGTTGAACGAGAAGTTTAAATATGTTAATTCAACTGGATGTTTTCTCATCCACTCTGTTCAGTAAAAATATAAAATAGAAAAAAATAAACTTGTTAATTCAAAGGATATATATTCCTTCATCCTAGGGAAAGTTCTTTTTAAAATGCTGCTCTATAAGCAATGAACTAGATCCCATTATAATTCCTTTTGGAGTTTTCCTTACACACTTTTCATTCCCCAAATTGCAGAGGGACCAACAGCTGCCAGAGTACAGCAGGTATATAATTGAAGTCTTAAATTGCAGACTGTTACACTGAGTGGTGTTCCTTTCCACTGACAACAACTACAACAACTACCACAACAACAACAAAGGAAGGAGCAGCAAGGAGCAGCAAAGAAATGGAGGCACAGACCAAGGGAAGATAAAGGCGCTGAAGTCACACGCATTATCTATGAGACTGGTGGCATCCGGGAGAAAACACTGTATCTAAGGAATAAGACATTCAGTCAAGTGACAATTCAACATTATGACAATGTGCAAAAAAGAATAGAAACAGACAGAAATGCTGCATTTTGATGTCAAATTTTTTCTTGATTTTCTTAGGTCTCGCGTTAGAAAAAATTAGTTAATATTTTGAAGTAGCACAAAAAATGTATACCAAAATTTCAAAATATTCAAGGCAACAGTAGAGAGTTAATCAATAGACTGAAGGGATTAGCGGCAGTGGTGAGAAGTGGCCAGCTCCTACCTGAAACATACCTCCTCGTTAATACCTTATTTAAACACTGAATTGCTTTTCCTGGAAGTAATTCATATGACAAAACACACTTGAAAAAGAAACATCCAAATGTCAAAGTCATTCACTTCTCAGAGGGTAAAAAATGTTCTTCAGAAGAGGGGAAAACACATTTCACTGAAATTAGAAGCATCTTATCATTGATTTTGACATGAACATGTTCACTCTTAGATTGAATGAGGGATAGAAAAACAAAAGATTCTTACAACTTGTTTCTAATACAAAGAACTAAATTTGAAGATTAATGATTAAACTGGGATTCTGCCCCTACACTGAAGAATGTTTTTCACCCAAGGGACAGTTGTGTCTCTGTGTGGCTTAATATGTCACCTGTGTGTCTTTATCTCTAGTCCTGGAACTTTGGCCACCTGCAGAGACTCTTGTTGGCAGGAATGTAGATTTCTGGACTGGGTTGTTGTTGGCTCTACTTTTCGAATACTGTTACTTCTCCCACCATGTTTTAATCTGTGGCACCGATAGCTAGGTCCCTGGTGTGGACAGGGTAAGCTTAAGGATATCACACCTTCTAATAGTTAACTGGACCACACCTAATCTCTTCCACATAAGAATGCCAAAACATACACTTATTCACAAAATCATTTTAACCACTTAAAAATATGAATCTACTCAGCAAGGAGACAGAGTTCAGGGGAAAAGCCACAAGGGGATGAATAGACTTGCCTGAAGTTCCCATTACTGACTTAGAAAATTTCACATCAGAAACAGAACTCAAAGACTTCACCTCCAGGTAATCTGACTTGGTTTTCTTGTAGGAAAAAGTACAGCTTGGTAAGAGGTATGGATTAGATCAAGTCATAACTCTGGCTCCTACTAATTATGTGACCACAGGCCAATTACTTACATTTCTAAGCAAGAATTTCCTCAACGATAAAATAAGAATGAAAATAATACCATTCACCCCCTGAGATTGCTGTGTTGTCTAAATGGAATAACACTTGCAAAGCACTTACAACGGTGCCTGGCCTATAGCATTACTTAATAAACATTAGCTATAATATTGGGAATATTAGCCTTCATAGATGTATTGGGCAAAAAAATCAATTCACGGCTGAGAAATGGGGAGGCCTAATGGACCGATGTGTGCAAATATACTTCTATGACCCTGAAAACCATCAAAATGTGTTAATCAAATGCACCAATAAAAAAAAAGAAAGAAATGAAATGAACAACCTTTTCATTTATCAAAAAAAGCTTATAAAAGATACATGGCTAGTTTGATGAAAAGAGTAAAAGCTAACTATGTGCTAAAGATTAGAGTAAGTGCTTTATGTATATTATTGAATTTAATTCACACACAAAAGATCTACAAGGTAGAATTTACTATTCCATTCTAACTTTTGTTGTGGTACTAGGAATAGAACATGGGAGCATTCTACCTGCGAGCTACACCTGGCAACTGCTTTTATTTTTTGTTTGGAAACAGGGTCTCCCTAGGTTGCTGAGAGTCTCACTATGTTGCTGAGGCTGTCATCAAACCTGCAATCCACTGTCTCAACCTCCCAAATATTGGGATTACAGACATGTGCTACCATGCCTGCCTTATTCCAACCTTTTGAGATGGAGAACCTAAGTTCTATCAGGTTGCCAAAAGCAATGGAGGTAGAAAGCTCTAGAGCCTAGACTTGAACTTCTAACAATCCGAGGACAGCCAAGGCATTAGTAGGCAAAACCCACCCCATGCACTGTATGTAACCATTACATTCTTTACCTCTTGAGTCTGGTAATGGCACTAAATAAGTCCTTTCCTTATTTTATTGTGCATCACAGGGGAAAGGCTCCATCAAAAACTATAGTTTAGGTTGGAAAATAAACTTAGATTCAGCAAATTAACTTTCAGCATAGCTTTCAATGACTAGGGTCTCAGACTATTAAATTTTGAATTTCAGAAACACGCTTTAGCAAAGAACAACAGCTGCTGCTGAATCCCAATCCACAGAGCAACAGCCGTTGCAGCATCTGGACCAACAGCTACCAAAGCTACATCAGTAAATAAGGTGAAAGTCCCCATGCAATTTGACCCTTCAGAATCTTCTCCCCAGGCCTGCGATGGGTGGCTCAAAGGTATCTGCACAAGGAAGGCAAATGGCATATTTTTTTAAATGTCTGTTCTGGTGAGAGTCTGTGACCTTTGCTCTCTGTTGGTAGGATGGATGCTAACGTTACCAGCTGGAAGTAAATGGAGATTTTAATTGAAACATATACAACGATGTCCAACTGGAGGATGGGGAAAGCAAACTAGAGAGTCTTTCTAAGCTCTATCTAATGAGCACCCAGCATGGCTTCGCTTCCTACGCATGAGCCTCCATCAGCCTTGGCTTGTTTTGCAAACAAAGAGTCAAAAAGGAAACCTTTCAGCTGTCCTACATCCAGCAGCGCTTCCCCATATCAGCACTATTAGTGATGTGAAATATAATGTGTAGTGTAGGATCATGTATATTTTTGTTTTCTGATGGAAAACAAAAAACAATAATACAACATAAGACCTACATTGTTTGAAAAAAAGGACTAAGTTAGTCTATATGGTATGGTATGTACTTGTTGATATAAATGTGTATCAATAAATAATTTTAAATTATTTTTCATAGACACCTTCTCTTCGTGTGTGTGGGGGGGTACTAGGGATTGAATACAGGGGCATTCTACCTCCGAGCTATAACCCCAGCCTTATTTATTCAGCACTGGGGGGTTGAATTCAGAGGCATTCTACCTCTGAGCTATACCCTCAGCCCTACTTTATTTTTTATTTTGAAGCAGGGTCTCGCTAAGTTGCTAAAGGGCCTCAAAAAGTTGCAGAGACTGGCCTCAAATCTGCGATCCTCCTGTTTCAGCCTCCCAAGAACTGGGCTTACAGATATGCACCACCACACCGCCTCTCTTTATTATTAATACGTATCTAAACTGTGTATTATTTTTCCAAGCCTTATTATTATTCCAGTGGAAGAAGTTAATTATACTATTAAAACTGAGTATCTTATCACCTAGTGGAAAGAAAGAACAACTTCATTTAGCATGAAATGTTGGCTTTCCATATGACAATATGGTTTACTCAGATGCAGATGTCTAAATGGCTAGAAAATGTTTGTGAAGACAAACAGACCATTAGTCATTACTACTAAAGTTATTTAGCCTTTCTAAAGGTTACTGTTGCTTTGTTTCTGGCATTATATTACTTATTTTAAAAGAGAAATTGCACGTAGGTCAAGATATTTGACAAAAACAATATATTTCTTGATTACTTCTTAAATGTAGAAGAGGTTTTAAGATGAACTCAATAGGCAAGGAAAGCAGAGGACAAAGCCATATTTAGGGTTTTACATTCACCGGAAGACAAGTAGCTGACCTTTCTGTTATCAAGTTTGCTTCTATCATACTCCTGCAAAAACACAGTATTATGCTGGGCAGTGAGGAAATCTCTTCCAGGGAAGGAAAACATATTGTTTTCTTTTCTATTTCTTTAAAATCCATTTCTCAACGTTGCCTAAAACAAATGGCCCTTAAAATGTGCTTCATTCAGATGTGGAAAGGAACGGAACAGAAGTGAATTAATGCAAGAAAGGGACCATAATGAAGAACTCAATCAGAGGATGGGTCGCTCCCTCCATAGAGCGCTGACATTTCCTTTGTAGACCCTGCAGTGAAGGAACAGCATTGCTCATTGGCAAGAAATCCATGCAGGTGATACTGGATGAGGATTATTCTAAGGTATCTTAATGTCTCTGTCTATTCAAGAATACTGCACAAATAAACATGGTTCAATATTAACCACAGCTAGCAGACATGAGGATAAAGGAACACCATTAGTCATTGAGCAATGCGTCCCGCCTTCACCCTCGGCAGCATGCCAAGAGAGCGCCATGCTATTGTGTAGAATCCCATTGCTGATTTCTCGGACAAATGAAGATTTTAGCTGCTCTTTAGAATTATGCATTTTAAATGAAGATGGAAGATTGCTAAAAAGCAACTATGAAAAATCAATAAGTATTTATTAAACACTGTATAGGTACAGTAGGTAAATATGCATATCCTGGTATAAAGTAGACTTGATTAGAGCTCCGGAGACTCTGGGATTTCCAATGACCTGAAAAGATGGAGTACATGAAGATGTTTATATTCATCCATCCCCAATGATCTATATACTAAGTCAGTTGGGTACTAAATTGTTATTCAGAAAATTCAATTCATTACACGTACTGGGCAATTATCATCAGTTAATGTGCCCACCATTAATGTTCTAACCATTGGAGTTGGTTAGAATATTTATAGCAGAGCCTTTGTCCTATATATTTGCATATAATAATGTTGAGGAAACATTTATGCAAGATATTTGAAAGAGAAATATAAGATTTTACAAAGTACAACATACACAATTTAGCAATTTCATACACATTTGTTTTTGTAATTGGGATCTGACACTATCATGAGAAAATTTCGGGAAGACAACTAATTTCATACAGTGAGAGGTCTGTTGTATATGGCATGGCCTTATGAGAGATATCAACCTAATGTTCATTTTCACAACCAGATAAACCACTTAATAATTTTTGTGATAATAACATGGTACATATTCTTTGTAGTGAGAAACCAGAAAAGTAGATTTGCATAGGAAAACAAAAAGTCTACTCCCAAACCTATAGTTCCTACAAATCACTGCAGAAAGTTTGTTGTATGTTCTCTGAGATGGAGCCACTATTTTGCTCATCTTTAATGTAAATAATTCTCACACATGGACTATGATTTATGCAAATGGGTTGGCTACCTGGCCTCCAATTTAAAATGCTAACAGGTGGATGGCCCAAGGTAAAGGGTTATAAAAAAGGAATACCATTATGGCAAGATATCTGGATTATTGTATAATATACTAACGTATCAGTTTTTCATGTAGATACCCACTGAACTACCATGAATAACTGAGCCAAGATCGCCAGTCTCCTTCAGCCTTCCAGCTCCAGATGATTATGAAAACAAAACGTCATGAAGAATTCCTTCTTCCACGGTCCTCTAGATCATCCATCTCCTGGGACCCTAAACTGCAATACCCTGACAACGCCCCCTACCAGCTGGAAGCAGTTAGAGTGGTTGTTGCCCCACTTCCCTAACAGCAGTTCGGGTCACATCATCAGAGGGGGGACTTGAGGCAGGGAAGAAGACCTCCTTGAAACAAGAAGAATTAAAGCAACCATCTGCATCCCCTTTCTGTGAGGTTGGGGGAGGTGAGCAGGAAGGTGAGAGACTGATGGAGCCAGGGAATAAAGGCCCTGGCCAGCCCACAGATAATCATTCAAATTAAGGATCAAAATTGTGTAAAGTTCATTGGTTCCCCAAAACCCAATTCTGACCAGTCATAAAAGAACAGATAGAAAATCTCAGGAAGGTGTAAAAGCCCACTCCCCAAGGGCTTAAAGGTCATTCTCTTTCTGGGGTCCCCCCTTTGGGGGGGGTTTGCTTTTTCCTCTATCTTTTTTTTGTTTCTTTTCAGTACCAGGGATTGAACCCAGGGGCGTTCTACCTCCGAGCTACACCCCCGGCCCTATTTTTTATCC
Organism: Glis glis; assembly: GCA_004027185.1. NCBI lineage: Eukaryota > Metazoa > Chordata > Mammalia > Rodentia > Gliridae > Glis > Glis glis. Next base: position 54,207 of record PVJS01002686.1, read on the forward strand.
TTTATTTTGAAACTGGGTCTCACGAATTTGCGAGGGCCTCACTAAGTAGCTGAGGCTGACCGCAACCCAGACCCTCCGGTCTCCGCCTCCCGAGTACTGGGATTACAAACGTGTGCCACCACGCCCGGCTCCTCTATTTTTCCCTAACTTAAAATAAACTTTCCTTTTTCTATAAAAACATAAAAATACTGTTATACAGAGACACATGCTAAAGCATATAGGAACCAATAGAAAGCATTTTGCAGTCTAAGCCACATGCCTGCTGTCAGCCATCAATTAACCAGAACGTACCCCACAGTGTGAACTTGGTTAGATGGTGTTCAATGGGGATTTTACCTTTTACCTTTACATAACTTCAAACTCAAGAATCAATTCAATTATTCAAATGAAAATAAACAAGAATGCCCATCTATTTTCAGAGGAGAGGCTGAATTTTCAACATTATAAACATATCTCAGGACCTTAATAAGGGGGCCACTCCTATTTAATTCAAGCATCCTTTGTTCCACCACATGGAATTATCTCTGATTCACCCTCGATTCCCCATTTCCCTGCCATCCATCATATTTCCACATCCCCAAATCCTTCCTATCTTTCGGGACAGTTTTCAGTCTGTCTTTTCACAAAGTCACTTGCAGTTTTCTTTTCATGAAATTATTTTATTCCCTTCTAATATTATATCTGCATTTTCATTCATGGCTACAATCAGCCTGACAGTTGCTCATGCTCTTGTCTAAGTGGTTTTGTGGGACTGTCAGGTCTTATGGACAAGCAGTGAGCTCTAGGGTACTGATAGGATGAAGAGCAGAAGGGAGCCATCAGATAATGAATGCTCACGTTTTGCCAGCCTCTTGGCCTCTTGCTAGACTCCTCTGTACATCACATTTTCAAAACAGGAATTATTGTACTTATTTTGAAGAGGAAAAAAAAATGTTTTGCCCAAAGAGTATAAGAAATGCCCAAGGACACGTCGTCAGTAAAATTCATATCCTATATTTGAACCCTAATCTGTCACCTCCAGCTTGTGCTATTTACAAGACTATTTTCTTAATTTAAAAGTTATTACTTATTTTATTTGCATTGCAATAATATGTCATAGGGAGGTTCAGTGTGATAAAAACATACATGCCCACAGCTCTTGGTATATTTCCCTCCACATCCCACCCTGTCTCCCCCTCCTCTCTCCCGCACATGTTAGTGAGATTGGTAGTGACGCCTTCCCATTTTGCCAGGGTATTATTTGAACTGTTTCCTTCCTAAATCCCCACCCTTCCCTTCCCTAATGTCCTCCGCCATAGCCTTCCACTGCTCTGCAGGTCTCTCTCCACATTATTTCTATGTCCTAAACAAAATAGACCCTTCCCCAACTATGCGAAAAAAGTGAAGGAAAGACTGTGGAAACTGCTTTAAGCACCTGGAAGCTATGTGGGGAAAAATAAAGAGTTTCCTGATTTACAACTAGAAAATGGAAAAAAATAATGTCAACCATTGGAAACACACACACACACACACACACACACACACGCGCACACACACACACACATGCACACACACACACACACATCAATATATTTCGGGAATGGGAATTTTTAAAAAATATATAACACGTATTACTTTCAATTGGCTCTCTAATTTCTTTACTTTCAGAACATAATTCCAAGTTCCACACAATAGACAGCAGCTAAATCTTGAAACTGACAGGAGGTTTCGCGTGATTGCCAGTCCTCTATTTGTACTGGGACTTGCAACACTCCTCAAGGTATGAGTGGAAACTACTTCTCTTAGGCAAAGCTTCTTCAGTACTGTGGGGTGAGAACAAGTCTGGCTGATGTAATAATGATCAAGGTCAGCAAATGATGGATTATTGGTCCAAGGGAGCACTGAAAGGTTTTCATATTACAAGCTTTTATAAATCTCAATTTTTCTGAAACCATTAATGCATGGTAGGATTTTTTTCTTCTTCCTTTCCTTTCCTTTCCTTTCCTTTCCTTTCCTTTCCTTTCCTCTCCTCTCCTCTCCTCTCCTCTCCTCTCCTCTCCTCTCCTCTCCTCTTTCCTTTCCTTTCCTTTTTTGCAGTACTGGGGTTGAACTCAGGAGCATTCTACCTTCAAGCTACACCCCCAGCACTATTTTTTGTTTTTTGAAACAGGGTCTCCATAGTTGCTGAGGCTGGCTTCAGATCTGTGATCCTCCCATTTAAGCCTCCCATGTATTGGGATTACAGGTGTGCACCACCACACTTGTCTAGTAGGATTTATTTTATATACATCCTTGGCCTATTCTTTAATAAAAATAATGATATATGATATCACACAAACCTTCAAAACCATATTGTCATATACTTCTACTTGCCCTTTAAATAGAACCTATGAAATTATGGTAAAAGTGTCTAAAGTTGTATTGATAAAATGTTACAAAGGGTTGGTGGAGGGGAATATTATCTCCAGTAATTAATAAGTCCCCTTCCTCCTTCAGGGACTATATTGTAATTTTAATCTAATTTTATATTTATATTGAACAAAGGAGAGTTTCAATTTTATTTTTACTTTTCCAGAAGTTTTTTGAACAAACTTTTATGAGAAACCAGATATTAAAAATTATTACATTTTTACCCCATTGTTCTCAAAGATTAGGTTTTGTTGTTGTTCTTGCCCAAATTATGTATAAATTTAAAGTTATCTAAAATCCTTTAACATATTAAATTATTCAAGTTTCTACAATAAGTATGCCACATACATATCAGAAAATGCTATTAAAAATAGTTACTTGGCTTCAGAGAATATCATCCTCACAGAAAGAGAAACTCAAGAATTAAAAAATATTTTCTAGGTTGCGAAAAAAAATACACAGAACCCATCAACTACAAATAAGAGAGAAAGGAAAAAATTTTGTTGTGCACGAATTTTTAAAAATTCAAATAAAAAAGTACAGCATGATCCACAAAAGGTTAAATAGTTACTAATCGTGTGTGTACTTCACCATCAACATCAGAAGGAAAAGAGAGAAACTTGCTTAATATAAAAAAGAATTGTTTGTTGGCCAACAGGCATTTAGATACCATTTATAGAGTAGAGATCTGCTATTGGACCCTACTGACCCTACCATGTTTTGAAATCAGAAATTCCTGTGCCCCAGTTCTATGTCCTGATAACTCATCTCTCAGCTCCAATTAAACCAGTGAGGAGTAATGTGACCCAGAAACGTTCACTTCATACACGGAGGACATGTGTGAAAAACAAGGATTTCTGGGATGAGGATATAGCTCAGTGGTAGAGTGCTTGCCGAGCATGTACAAAGACAAAGACCTGGGTTGGACCCTCGCACCTCAAAAAAAAAAAAAAAAAGAAAGAAAGAAATAGGATTTTGTGTGTGTGGGGGTGTGTATGTGTGTATGTGTGTCTGTGTGTGTGTATGTGTGTCTGTGTGTGGGTCTGTGTGTGGTACGGGGGATTGAACCCAGGGGCATTCTACCTCCAAGCCACACCCTCCCAAGTACTGGGATTACAAGCATGTGCCACCATGCCCGGCTTTAAATAGGATTTTTGAGTACCACCCAACCCAAAGAATCATGATCTCTAGTGTCGAAGCTTAAAATCTGTATTTTAAGTGATTCTTCAGGAAAAGAATCATATGCATTCTTACCTCTCCTTATTCCTGTGTGTGTGTGTGTGTGTGTGTGTGTGTGTGTGTGCGCCAGAAAAGAAAACATACCCATCCTGCTTTTGAATGACAGGGCTTCTACTTTCTTTGCTCTAAAGGCCACCTTTGTCCTGGGGATTTAAAATTACTTCCATTAAATCCAATAGAACAAAGGCTGCTGAAGTCAAATCTGACTCCCGGGTTTATGGGCCCTAGGAGTTAATAGATAACTGGAATTCAAGGCTTCCTATTTCCTTCTGTCGTATTTATTATAGGAACTTAAGTAATTCATCTAACCTGTCTGTGCCCTTGGGGCTGCACAGGTTGGTCCCATAGTCAGACAACACTGCGGCAATATTAAATATGCTCCATATTAAGTCAAGGATAGGAAGATAAAATAGAAATAGGAGACCTAATCCCTATACTTAATGAGCTCAGACTTCAACGGAGAATATGCAATGGATCATTTTGTAAAAGAACCCTATTAAAAGAACACTAAATAAGTGAAAATGATAAGGTGTCAACTAAGGAGGAGACAGAAAGCCCGAGAGACCGAAAGCCTGGAATGACCACAGAACTCGTCTTTTAAAAGGAGAAAATATGCAAAGAATGTTCCAGAAATAAAAAGTATGTGGAGAAGTATAATTTCTTCAAACATTGGAGTCTCTATTTCTAGATATCTTACTTCAAAGTTTGCTTTTCATTTTCACATTGTTTGTATTCAATTAAACCAGTAGGTAGGAAGGAAACAGTATGAAGATCACGAACTTTATATATATTTATATATATAGTTATCCTAAGAATAATATTTGTCTATTTAATGAATATGACATACCTTTTGAAGGAATAATAAATAGCACATTCTGAAACTGTAATGATTGATTTTTAAAATTTCTCTGAGTTTGATGGACCATGTACGATTATTCTTAGCTGGCGACTCTTCCTCCACCTTTGGGTCAAGATTCTTGTCCTATCTATTAGGATATTTGGATTCATAGAAAATTAATTATTTACACAAGCTCTTTCTTCTTTGGATTTGGTAAAATGTCAAACCCCACTAGCTTTCATTGAATTGGTCAACCAAAAATCAGTAACTGTTGAATGATACAGAAATGTTACTTTTGGAGGGTACTAGGGATTGAACCCAGGGCCTTGCACACACTATGCAAGTGCTCTGCCACTGAGCTGCATCCCCAGGCCCTGGTAATGCATTTTAAAGCATGTTCTACATTGTCTTCCAAATCTTGAAGTTTTTGTTTTTATATAGTGTTAGCTTTCCATCACTATAACAAAATACCTGAGATAATCAACTTATAAAGAAAAAAGGTTTATGTTGTTGCACAGTTTTGGAGGTTCTCGTTCTCGATCCATTAGCTCTGTTGTCTTTGGGCTTGTGGCAAAGTGAAAACTGTTCAGCTCATGGAAGCAAAAGAAAGAACAAAGAAGGGGTTGGCGCATCTCCATGTCCTTCAACATCATACCACAAGTGATCTAAAGGTCTACCAGGCACCACCTCTTAATGGTTTCACCACCTCTCAGCAGCAGCTCCCTGGGGACCAAGCTTTGAACAGAGGGTCCTTTGGGAGCCATTCAAGATTCAAACTATAGCAACTATTTTATTTGGCAAGTGTTCACTCTTGGAATCACACTCACCAGGGTGGTCAACAGGTTAAGTGTTATTTTAACAGGCCCCTGCTCAACCAACTAGAGATGCCACGTCTTGCAAAATCATCACAGAATCTTGGAGGGAAACAGAAGCTAAGTAGCTTTGATCTGATAAGTTGTATTCACCTTTGCCATTTGAAAACGGTGTGCTCTGTGTCATTTACTAGGAAACAGACAAGAAACGAGAGTAGTAATACCGGTTGACCTTGTTCTGCATCTACTACAAATTTATAATTTGAAATCTTTGATCCTGTATACGCTTTCTCTGTTTTTTAAAAAATCTTTTAACGTAGATATTCAGAAACTATACAAGAAGGTTCTAATAAACCTCCAAGGACTCATCAACCAGCATCGGCAAGGATTGCCCTTCTATGCATCTTGCTCCTCTCTGCACATCTCAAAGGCTCCATGGTTTTGTCTTTTGAGATAAAGATTCACTTGAATTTGCTTCTGGATCTCATAATCCCAAAAGCACAAAAATGCTATTTTTGTGGCAATGACATTTTATTTGTTGGGAGAAATGTAATTTTATACTGTCTCAATGGAAGAGGGAACGACAGATTTTATTCTCATTCCTTATCACTAAGGGAGTACCAAGTATCTCTTGATTCCAAATCCCAGCTAGAGAACGAGGGACTTCCGCTCCATGTCCCCTGCACTTCAGACCTCGCTGGAGAGGACGAGTTCACTGGCAGCACACAGGATGCATCTGGACCAGTCTACACTGAGCTACTGTGTTCTCAGGTAACAAGACACAACTGTATCCAGAGATCCCTAATTTACACCCCATTAAATATTTTTCTTGATTTTCATTAAAATAAGAAAATCAGTTTTCTCTATTCAGTGGCAGATCAATTTAACTTAAATAAAATTCTTCCCATAATTCACCCATCCTTACTCAAAGAATTAGTGAGCCTCTGTCAGAGCACAGATACTTGTCTGCTCATTAACATTCATGACCAAGAACCCTTCTGGTAGGGCTGGTTTCAGAGTCTGATAGAGCAATACTTAAAAGAAATTGGCTTGTCTGTGAAACAGCTGCTCAGCAAAGCCACCATGCAAGGGAATTGGTGATAATAAGATGATAATATTTCAACTACACTGGGAGCATAATGTATTTTAAGTTACTTTGAGGTGTGTGGTAGGGGTCTAAGAATTAGAAAAAAGATTGGTAGTACATCACAGAAGCCATGAAGCAGTTGATTAGCTGTGTGCATCCTTACATTTGAAAGATCTGCCAAAGTCAAAAGGGATGAATAAAAGAAAGGGAGGAAAGAAAGGAAATCAAAGAAAGGGAAGGAAGGAAAAGAGGAAGGAGGACAAATTTCGTGCACTGCATTCAAAGGGCTCCTTTAGTATGGACCATCTCTCCCAGCATTATACAGGCACAAGGCATTTGTAATTTATAAACCTGCACAGTAGCTCTGTCAAAGCCAAGTCCCTGGTTAGCTGATTTTCATTTTTGGACGGTCTGTCCTTTGGGAAAATTGGCAGATTACTTTCCAATGCCAGTGAGACCATTTCTTTAATTTCTAAAACTCAGTTTAGCATATTCTGGTTTCAAGAAGACTGTCCTTCATAGGGAATGCAGGCCGCAGTGGTGGGGCCAAGCAAACGGAAAGTAGACATTCACTGTATTACTTCCTACCACGTTTAACATTTTAATGCCTGTGAATTACAGTTATCTTGCTATTCTGTCCAAGGTGGAAGGGGACCAACTGCATAAGAATGGAAATATTACATCTATTCATTCTTGCAATGATGGCATAAAAGTACGGTGTGTGAGTGGGTGTGCATGTGTGTGTGGGGTTAGGCACGTATGCATTAGTGTGTTAGGATATGAAAGGTGGTGGTATAGCAGTTGTGCCTGCCTGAGCTTTATTTAGAACATACTTATTGTTCTTGAATTTCTGAGAAACCCATTTAAAACAACAACAACAAAAAAGCCAACACGGTCAGTAAAACATTGTTTTGGAATAGTAAAAGAAACTCAGGTGAGAGGTACAGTAGATTAGGTTAAATAAATATTCACTCTTTAGCCCATCTACACTTCCATAGAGTAGTTTAATCTTCTGACCCACTGATTCTGGGAATGACCATGAGATTCGCTGTGGTCTATGGAAACTGAAAAGACAGAGTGTTCGTTCTATAGGATTTAAGGGGCATCCTGCCTCCACTAGACTGTCTTAAGAGTCCTCAGACTCAACTGAGAGAACGTGACTAAGCTACAGAGATGCTCCCCAAAGATAAGAGACATCTAGCATGGACCAGACCAAATTTGTCATTTAGAGTGAAGAGTGAAGTCAAATTGAGCACAGAATAGAATAGCCAAACTGAAGGTGTACTAAAGGAGAATGGATGCTTCTGATTTATGCCCTGAAATTGTGTGGCTGTTTGTTATAAAGCAATAACATGCTGAGACAAGGAATAGGAAGATTCTGTGAAACATACAAATAGAGCCAGGCATGGTACTGCATGACTGTAATCCCAGTACTTGGGAGGCTGAGACTGGAGGATCACAGGTTCTACACCAGCCTCAGCAATTGAGAGATACTCTCAGCAACCTAGTGAAACCCTGTTTCAAAACAAAAAAATAAAAAAATAAAGGGGCTGGTGGTGTAGTGCAGAGGTAGAACGCCTGGGTTCAATCCCTAGTACGAAAGAAAGAGAAAGAAGGGGGGGAAGAGAGAGAGAAAAGAAAAGAAATATATGAGTTAAAGCTAAATAAGAGATATATGCTAAATGCCAACAAATTAACACTGTTGGAAGAAAACCAATAGTACTATGTTGACAATGTGTCCTAAGGACTTGTGGGCATGCATACAAACAGAATTCCTTACTCTCTCCTCTCTGTTTCCAGTGGACTTCTACTATATGATACAGTCAATCCTTCCTTAATATTAGACTCATGTGTATGTCTCCCCCAAAAGGTAAACTCCTTGCCAGGCAATGACCATATTTTAGTAATTATTAGTCATTTTTTTTAAATCTACTACACATTTAACTAAAGGCCTTCTACATATTCAGAAAAGGAGTTTTCAAAACGAAATCACACACATGCACACATATACACATATACAAAATCTCACTCATGTGACAGGAAATCTGGAAGATTCTACCACCATATGGAAAACTACTTATGTTTTTTCCCCTTCTCATATAAGTGTATTCTCTGAGAAAATGAGGTTATATTTTAAAGAAGTCATTACATTATTGTCATCTCTCCAGTATATAGATGAGAAATGATATTTAAAAAGAAAACACAAGCAGATTTGCAGCATAAAAATATTATGCTTCTGTATATAAATTATTTCCACATTCAGGGCAATGGGTATTCTGAGGCTGTTACAATAGAATACGTTCTTCATGAGGATGAAAATTACAATTCATTTTTTTTATTTTGCTTTTAAAAATGCACTTGCTGCCAAAATCTCTGGACAAATGTATATCATTAAAATACATAAATAAACACCAGGAAGAAAAGAAAAATAATAAGATGAAGAAGAACATACTAAACAAACAAAAAAAACAACCTCATATGGAACTCCAAATGTGAATAAATTCCAGCTCAAATAAATCCAAAGGAAAAGAAAATAGCCAAAATAAAATATCTACTCAAACAAATTTTCCAGTCTCTGAATAAATCTTCCACAGACATTCTTAGTGAATCGGGTGCTAGTACCTAAGTCAAGATAGAAACCACTATGTTTTGTGAGGGATGAGAGAATAAACAATATACCTTCATTGATTCAACTTTTTTTTCTTTTACAGTCCCCTGTAGTTTAGGAACAGCTTCCAAATGAATACTGTTTCTGCCTTTTTCTTAAATGTGGCTAGATTCTTTATCCCCCAATATTACCATTGCCTTATTAAAGAAATATCAATAATTTTTCACCATGTCTACTCAAAACCAATAAAAGCTTAGAATTTCAAGCAAATATTGATTTCTTATATATTCCTATTTATAAGACTGGTGTTAAGTGTCAGATTCCAATCTTGGTTTCCCCATCCTTGGTGGAAACTTGGCAACTCATTTTCCCTCTGGAGGCTCCAGGCTCCTTGGGGGCTGGACTATATTTAGGTGAGTAATTTTCTTTTTTAAGGATTAAAAACATCCCCTTCCACTTTTCTCTGACTGTCATTTCCACTTCCCATAATAACTGGGACAGGATAGGCGGGGGAGATGGAGATGGACAGATAACTGGTTAACCATGAATTGTCAGCACATCAGGGGACTGGAAAGCTCTGGGGAGACCCATAAGGTAGAGGTGGCTGAGATCAAAGATCCACGCATGCTCAGCTTAGGGACAGACTCTTGACCATGCCATTTAATGTCCCTGTGACTTCGCATTGCAGTGTATCCCTGATAAATAGAGTTAGTATCTTAAAGAGTAAGGAATGGGAGGTGGGCGTGGTGGCGCAAGCTTGTAATCCCAGTACTTGGGGGTCTGAGACCAGAGGATCCACGTTCACAGCCAGCCTCAGCTACTTAGTGAGCCCTCCTCAACTTAGCGAGACCCTGTTTCAAAATAAAGAATAAAAAATAGGGCTGTGGGTGTAGCTCAGAGGTAGAATGCCCCTGGGTTCAATCCCTGGTACCGCCAAAAAGAAAGAAAAGAAAAAGAGTAAGGAATGTGGCCAGGTGTCAGCTCTTACTACCACTGACTATCAGAATGTCTCGTTGCTCTCCCTTTCCTAGGATCCTAACAAGCCACTTTAGAAGCATGAACACAGTGGGCATTTATACACAAACACCAATTTGACAGGTCAGGGGATCGCTAAACACAAAATTCTAGTTAAATGAGCTGGTGCACAAAGATGACCTTCCTGTCGTCCGCATTTTTATGTGATGTTTATTTTTTCTTTAAGCTTCTGGCTGGCTACCTGAGGTTTTTAGCAGAGATGAGAAAGGGGAGAAATGAGGGAGTAATGTTGTGATCATTCTGCCAGGTACACCAGGCTAGGTTTTCATCCACAATTTTAACCCCTGGGGAGCAACTGAAAAAGCTGGGAGTGGCTACAAAGTGCGCTGAGAACATCCCTGAATAGTTCTGAGAACTTTGTAGTGGCTCCAGCCTGAAGGGGGGCGAGTGGCTTGCAGGGGCATCTAATGAGAAAAGTAGAGATGTAGCCAGAGAAAGGAACAACAAGCAAACAAATAAAAACCTTAAGAGACACTTAGACAGTAGTGTCAAGAATATAGGCCTCAGCTTAGCCTGGGGTGGTGGCACACACCTGTAATTCCAGTACTTGGGAGGCTGAGGCAGAAGGATCACAGGTTAGAGGCCAGCCTCAGCACCTTAGTGAGACTTTCATCAACTTAATGACATCCTGTTTCAAAATAAAAAGGGCTGGGAGTGTAGCTTGGAAGTAGAATGCCCCTGGGTTCAATCCCTAGTTCTACACACCAAAAAAAAAAAAGAGAGAAAAATATATATGCCTGTATTTTGTATACATTTGTGATAACATTACAATTTTTATGTTTAAAAAGAAAAAAAAGCTACCCAAATATAAGAAAATTCTCTGCCTAGAATAAAATTTCTGGAAGCACCACTATATATGTTTTCAATTTCTTGACTCTCAGTTGAAACTGCTATGGCTAATGGAGCTATAGAGCAAAGCTTGGCACTTCAGAAAAGCTGGAGAAGGATTCATACAAATTCAAGTTTATCTTTCTGCCACCCAATAAATATTTTCGATTGTACACAGTGTTATCTTCTAAATATTACCCACATTATTCATTAAAAACTCGGACGTACTATAACCATAAATAGCATGTGGTTTTATGTTAAGTGTGTTAGAATTCCAAATCTTAAAACAGTCCTGACTGCCAGAAAGTAAAAAGTTAAGAGGAATCAAGACATTTCTAATATAATAAGGAAAAGCTACAACCAGAGACTAATTATCACAGCGACTGAATTGAGACTCTCTGAATGTGCTGTGGACTGGCTCACTCGTATCAGTACAATGAAATGGTTGCTGTACTCAATGAAATTAGGAGGAAAAAGTGTTGCCTTCTGACATTAATTAAGCAGCAGCTTTACATATAACTTACAGCCGAGGAAGATGTGCAAAATACAAATGACAAACCTAGACCCCCGAGAAAGGGAAAGAGAGTCAGAACCTCGAACTGAACACTTTGGATCAGAGATCCCATTAATAAGGCAAAATGACGCACCAAATTGGGAGTTACTAAAAATAAAGTCACAGTCCTTCCTAGTGCCATTGGTTATATGTAAGAAAAGAAAAGTCACATCGTAACATTATACAACTAATTCTTGATAGTTTTTCTGTTCTCACACAAACTGATATTCATCAGTAAATGCCATGGGGAAGTGTTTTTTGTTTTTGTTTTTGTTATTGTTTTTAGCCAATGGAGAGACTAGGGATGTGCAAGTCTCTGGATTCTATCACAGCTACTACAAACAAAAAAGGCATAGATATGATGGAAACTTTTAAATTTATATTATTATTGTTATTATTATTATTATCATTATTATTGTTATTAAGAATCAGTATTAAGAGATGATTCATCAGGATCACATTTAGATTTTTTTAAGTCTTGTTGAAATCAGCCTGAAAAAAAAATCTTAACTTCTCTCCCATGGCATCCCACTGCGACTGCTATGAAAGGCTGTGCTGCCAAAGAATTCATCACCCCCTCTGTCAGATCCAATCTGAGCAAAAGCAATGTCCTGTCAACCTGATTGACATCTTGCCCCTAAGTACATTAGAACAACTTAAAACACACCTGTAAAAGGAGAGAGAGAGAGAGAGAGAGAGAGAGAGAGTTTCTTTAATAAGATATATGAAGATATATGAGATCTGGGATTAAGTTTTATAGACCCAAAGATATTAAACATTATTGATATGATAATGCTAGACTTACCTGGCTCAGTTTTGGTGAATAGCTTTGTCTTAAAAAAATCAATTCCCCACAAAGCTAATTAAAAAAAATCAACTCACCATAAATGTCACATCATCATGAGTACGGAAAATACTGGAGAACCCATCTTTTGTAACGTGGAGGGTTAATTTGAAAGAAATCAGTGTTACATGAAGAGTTTAAAGCAGCAATGAAGTGGGACATTTTACCTACTACATAGAATAGAAAAAAGAAAAACTTGGACAAGCTTTCCCACACTGGCTCTGTTGTGCATTGACCGAACGGGGTGAAGAAAATGAATAGCCGCTCTGTTGCCCCAGGGCAATGTAATATGTCCAGTGGGGCACAAGGCAGGCTCCCCGCAATTTGCAAGTCTGGTTTACAAGGGATCAGAGTAAGGTACATCCACTTCTCAGAGCATTAAAAACTACATGCCATCCAAAAATGTTAACTTACTGTTGTCATTATTACACAGTTTTAAAAAATCAGATTGTATTTGAATACTTCTCTGAGGCTCTGATGAGAAATTCCAATGCTGAAATCCTAGTAATAATTGCTTTTGCTCTTTGGGCTTTCTAATATAAGAAATGTTTATTTAACAAATACAATGTAGAAATGAAGTCAATCGTTTATAATCGGGAAATCAAAGAAGGTCTAATCCCTGTTCAGAAAGGGTCATAACCACAATGTACAATGTGTTACATTATCACAATGGCAAACTAAAGTAAAGGGGTCAGTTGTGGGAAGTGAAGACAAGCCTCTCCTCTTAAAAGTGATTTTATATTTCAAATAATCTTAAGTGACACAACTTTTTTTTTCAAAAGAAAATCCCCATATGAAAATCGAAGACAAGCTACAGTGACAAACACCCGAATTAGCAGCACTCTAATAATGAAAAACAGAGCAACACCTTTCAGAATAAATCTCGCAGGCAAAACACAAATGCAGAACCATTCTTTGTTAACTCAGATTTTCCCAAGATATTACTATAAAAATAACATACTGTCAAGAAAGCTCATGCTTTACCTAAAAATAGACAATACTATAAATGTTGGAGGGAATGAAAAAGCTCCCTCTTAAATGTTTTTTTCCATCACAGCACAGTTCTCACACCTCTAGCACACCTATAACACAGCGAAATGCAAACAGCTCCACCTACCATCAAACTTCTTGTGCCTGGACACGAAGGTAGTGCGCACAAAATGGCTCGTCTCTTCCACCAGGTTTTCGAACTCCAGCTTGCTTTGTTGGCTTAACTTGTCCTCCATTTCTGTGGTGCAACAGGTGTATTCCTGAGGGCAAATTCTTAAGTGTTCCCCTGCAATGAGAAGTATGGAAACGTCAGGACTTTGGGTAGATTTTGCAGACTTCGCTTCTTTAACATTTTACTCAAATCCCAGGGTACTTGTCTCATCCTCTCCCCCAGCCACCTGTGTGAACTCTACCTGGGCTTTGGCACACCTGCCTACTCAACATTCCAAACACCCAAAAGACTTAAGTTGATCCTCATATACATGGGATCTCTGTTCCCCATCACATAAGCAAAGGTACATTAAAACCCTCAAAATACCATGGCTTTTTCCATTCTTTTATTTGAAATGTACCAAGTAACAGCAGATGACAAGAGATGTCACAGAGTCTTAAGTGTGCTTGTCTTAGGAAACCTCAGCAAAGCAAAAGACATTCAGTCCCAGCACCAGGTGGGCGAGAGACAGTGGTAATCGCTGCTCATGTTCTCTGTCTGCCAGTCCGGCTGTGGGAACACATCAGCACTTCTCCAAGTGAGAGAGAGAGAGAGGGTGTTTTAATGGCAGGGCTCCTGTGCCACACATTCTTCAGTTGACACTTCTTGTCAGACAGAAAATGTTCTCCTGGAAGGAGAAAGCCACTGATGGGTTTAATTAATGCTTATGTCATATGAAACATGGAGAATAAAAAGAAATGAAAGTTGTGTATTTAATGCAGCCGATTTATCTCTTGATGCACCAGGCCACTTCTTTTGACAACATCGATTTCTTTGGTGTGATTTGCAAGTAGCAGCCAATCCTATGCTTCATGAAATTAAAATGGTCTGTTATTGCATAAAATGTGAATTTCCAATGGATGCAGCTCAGTGTGTGCCAAGAGTGTTTATCAGAACCTCTGGAGGGAAGGAGGAAAATTCACTGAATGTCCCGCTAAATAAAACCAACAATGTCCCCTGAGATTAAAGCTACTTAAAGCACTGAAAACCAAATGACTTGATGCTATGATTAAAATTCATTCATAATGCAGAGAAGTACATATAAAACTATATCTTACAGTCCTTTGTTAAGTATAGGGTGTCTCATGGTTCTTCATGTATTGGATACTAAACTCTAACCTAAAACACCATTATAAAAATGATATATATTGAAGTTAAATCTTATATAATTCCTAGGAAGGAAAGAAACCATAAAAATCACATATATTTTTTAAAGGGAAAGAAAATACATCATGCATGAGAGTGATAAACATCAAACTCAGGTTAATAGTTCCCCCCTAAGGAGAATTAGGATTAGAGAGAAAGGCTCAAATACTTTCATCTATATAATCTATTATTTCTTAAGCTATATGATAGGTACATAGTGTTTTATATGATTTTTAAATTTTAGTATATGACTAAAATATTTTATAATAAAAACTAGGAAGCATGTCATGAGAAAGTAGTAGTCATTACAGTTTTGCTAGAGTGAAGGACAGCAGATAGATATGAAGAAAGAAAGACAATCTGCCCTTGACATTCAGTCTGATACTCACATTCTCCCACTACATTTAAACAATCTCACAGAACACCAACATCACACAAGATCACTCAGAGGCCATGATAAAATGAGACCAAGCAAGGTCACTCAATAATTTTGTCTAAGCACAAAAAGCAAGGTCACTCTGCCATCCAAAAAGTACCAAGCACCTCCTCTCTTAGCCAAAATGTTGAACTGATACATAATATCTATATCTATATCAATATCTATATATTATCATTTGTAGATTTATCCTTGTACTAGCTTCCCAAATTTTGGTGGAATTTATTGAGATTCCTTATTATGGAATCATCTCTACATTATGATTGCAACCAGTCTAGGGTGAACTTTAGTTCTCTGGACCGTCCCGTTCCATCACCCAACCCTAACCCACATTGTATTTTTTATTGAAATGTCCAATTGTTCTCCATGTTGTATTCTTCATCTGTGTGTGTGTGTGTGTGTGTGTGTGTGTGTGTGTGATATTGGGACTTGAACCCAGGTGAATTCTACCTCAAGCTACATCTTAAGCTCTATTTTACTTTTTATTTGGAAACAGAGTCTCACTAAGTTGCTGAGGGCCTTGACAAGTTGCTGAGGTTTGCCTCAAACATAAGATCCTCCTGTCTCAACCTTCCAAGTACTGGGATTACAGGCAGGAGCCACCCTGCCTTGCCCATGTTGTATTCTTGATCCTGCCATGAGTAACATCTAAATTTGTTGAACCACAGATGTGTTCCTGATCATCTTTGACTTGAAGGTTTGACAATATCAAAATGAGGGCAATAGAACAGTGTGAATTGTGCAATTTTTCCCAAAGTGATTTTGATACCCACATCCAATTGAGAAAGATAATTCCAGGGCTGCAGACAATGAGAAAGAATAAGTACGACTTTATCAAAAGCAAATAGTTAGTCGGGCGTGGTGCTGCACAACTATAATCCCAGTACTTGGGAGGATGAGACAGGAGGATCATAGGTTTGAAGCCAGCTTCAACAACTTAGTGAGGCCCTCAGCTACTTAGTGAGACTCCATTTCAAAATAAAAAATAAAAAGGGCTGGGGGTAACTTGGAAGGAGAAGTTCCCTGGGTTCAATCTGCAGCACTAAAAAAAAAAAAAGCAAATGGTCTAGAAAGCACTAATTTTCTTTTACCAACTATCAAGGCTAATTGATACAAACAAACTAAAAAAGAAGAAAGAAAGAAGAGGAAGAGGAAGAGGAAGAAAAAAGAAACTGATGAGAAAAAAACTCACTAAACCCACAAACAAAATCTCAGTGTTATAAAAAAATTGCCATTCGTGATTTTTCTTCATTAGAAAAATAAGGTTATGATGATGAACTGATCAAGCCCGCTTTTTTCATATCCATTGGTATTTTAGAAATAGGATATATGGTAGAGTTGCAATTCATTGGGAAGATAGCTTGTAAGGCCAGGACATAATGTAAATCTATTCTCAAAAGAAAATTTCATCAGTGGGGTACCCAATACTGGGTTTGTGAACATCACCATGATAGTGGGTGATTTTTATCAGTTACTTTAACGTTGCTTTGGCCAATGTGTTTCTGTGGCTCTCAGTTAATTCCTTCATTTCTTTCTTAGGGGTGCAGAGGAAGCTATTCCTACTTCTTGGCCTGGCTACTTGAGCAATGCTTTCCATTTTTAATCACCTTCAAGAAGCTCAGGAAGCAAAAACTGATTCAAACTCTGTTATCTATGACCTAGGGCACATAGCCATCATGTGAATTCATGCCCTCAAATTAATTTTTCCCCTATCTCTCCACACTTATGTGTATATTCTAGAGATAATAAATGGTGCTAATGGACAATATGAATGTAGTTAATATCACTAAACTGTATACTTACTGTAAAATAGGGAAAATAGTAAATGTTATGTTTTAGATATTTTATTATGATTAAAAAAAGTAAAAACAGTAGGAAGGTTTAACAGACTCTTCCCAAACTTCATGAAGGAAGGTTGTAGACTGTACAAGCATGGCAACCTAATTCCTTGACAAAGGACAGCAGTCCTGGGTCCCCACACCACTCAGGGACAACTCTTCTTACTAACATCACCAGATCATTGAAGAACATTGATGTTGGAAGATCCCTGTGTCAGGCTTAGAGTGAATGTTTCCTGCAAACAACTTGTTACTTGTAAGGGTAAGGGCACAGGACTGTCCCCAAATATACAGGATCTGGGTATATGACTGATTTGGACCTTCTAGCAGGTGGACATCTGAATCCAGGTGAACATCTGAATCTGTGGTTGGTTAGTCTGACCTTGGCTCTCATTGTAACATAGTACTACACAGGAAAGGGGTTGAGGGCTAAAATGAAGTATTCAACCACAGTTCTTTTCTCCCACTAATCTTAGGCCGCTGATATTCCCGAACAAACTGATGATTCTGAATGTTCAAAAGGTTAGGAAAATTCATTCTGATTTGGTTTCATTTCTTCCCTTAGAACAGGTATCTGCAAACCATGGCCTCTGGGCCAAATCCAGTCCACCCCTTGCTTTTGGGTGACCTTGAGCAATGGTTGGAAAAAACATTCAAAATAATATTTTATGCTATGCAAAAGTTTAATCAAATGCAAATTCAAGTGTCCATGAGTAAGGATTCACCACAACTCAGTTGCATCTGTTCATTTCTGTACTTTCTACGAATGCATCCGTATTCAAACATCATAAACACAGGTATGACAGAGACCTCATGGTCTGCAGCAACTGCAATACTTACATTCTGCAATCACACTTGAAGCTACTTCACCATATGAAGAAACTAGATCTACCTGCTCCTGTTCCAACTGCTCTACATGGCAAGAGTGTGAAATTTTTCTCAGCTTGAATACTTCCTGATACAGATGAGTATTTGATACCGTAATGAGATTAGTTCAAAGTTACAATCTATGAAAGAAGAGAATGTGTTGTCTTTCAGGGTTTCCCAATTACTTCCTTTTCTCAAATTGCCTTGGGTTCTCTATAATATATCAGTACATAATTAGATACAACATTTAGCTGAACTGGAGAGGAGCTAGACACATAGAGGCCCACTAGCAATAAAGAAGTTCAGGATAACAGATCAGAAAGTGCAGAAAATGTTGAGACTGCTAACTTTCCCCTTCTTCATCAAATATTCATTCCAATTCTTCTATATGTAAGTCATTCTGATAGTTTCAAACCCAGCAAGACCAGGTATAGGGTCATGTAATCATCGGGATTATACAAGTCAATGCTTTTTAGGGTACTTGAAGTTAATGTCAGTGAATTCCTTGGGTCCCTGCCTTTTTAAAGGGCTCTTCCCCAGCTCTGAAACAAATGAGGAAAATTGTAGATGTGCAATAAGGGAGTTCCACCAGGAAGTCACAGAATGAGCTCAGGGACACACAATCAGACCATAAATTGTCCTCTGTTTTCCAAGAAAGATGAGATGGGACTGTTCCTCCCTCTGCGTGTCCCCTTCAATTATGTGTCAGTCTTTACAATGTCATGTTCCAAATGCCTGCCCAGATGTTCATTTTCATTCCAAGATGCTGCGGTGACAGCAGAAATGTGATCCCAGCACATCTCACTCTCTCCAGAGATGGCCCTGCATCGGAAAGCCACCAGGAATAAATTTGGTGAGTGGCACAGTGGTTAAGAGCGGCAGACAGGAGGACTTCATTAACCACACAAGCCAGCCTCTGCAGGTGCACCACCACAACCTCTCTGCCCTTAAAGGTGACACTGGAATCTCAGAACAAACGATCCAAACAAACAAACAACAGAAAGCAAAGTGCCCAGAATGAATGACATTTCACTTACTGCAGCCAACCAAATGCTTGGCTTTTAGAGAGTTTTGGCTATAGAGGGGAATTATTACCCTTCATCTTCTCGGTAGGCAGGAAGGAAATAAAAAAGGAAACAGTGAAAAGAAGATAGGAAGAACTAACCAAAAGAGAGTTTTGATGTATAAAACTCCAAATTCAATCTGATGAAAATACAATAATTGCTTTAGATTTGAACCTCTTCAGACCCTGTGGTCTCTGTCAAAATGTTCTCATCCACCATCTACTGAAATCCTCAGAGTCAATTTCCATATCTGGTGCCAACCTGTATAGTCTCTCAGCATTCGCTATGTCTCTTCACATAAGTAGTCAGTTTCTTTATGTGGTTCCTAGAAAGTTGACTGGAGAGCCGGGCGTGGTGGCGCATGCTTGTAATTCCAGTACTTTGGGAGGCAGAGACCAGAGGATCCGGGTTCGCGGCCAGCCTTAGCTCGCTCGCTCTCTCTCTCTCTCTCTCTCTCTCCTTAGTGAGGCCCTCCGCAACTTTGTGAGACCCGGTTTCAAAATAAAGTATAAAAAAAATAGGGCCAGGGGTGTAGCGCGGAGGTAGAACGCCCCTGGGTTCAATTCCCGGTACCCCCCCAAAAAAAAAGTTTATTGGAGAAAACAATCAAAGGAAACAGGTGTAGGGAAGTAAAATATTCTAGAATAAACTAACTTCCCGTAGCACTTCTTATAGCTAAGAAAATTTAAATTGAAGAGATGCAAACTCACTTTAGTCTTCTAAAGTTCCTACACAAGCTATTCAGGGGTGGCTGGAAGTAAGAAAACAGGATTTTCTTAAAGGTCAGGTTCTAGTTAATTTCCTTAAGTTCAAATTATCCAAACTTCCAAATAGTACCCTTTCAACATTTTTCAGTGTGCAGAATTATTACAAATGATCCTTTCATCTCTGTGAGGGCGGCTCTTGTTTAGTGTAGTTGTTCGGTGCCATAATGAGAAATGTTCCAACTTTCACACAAGTTTGAGAAAATTCAATTAACGTTCTACTTCAGTGGATCTTATCGTTCAAACAACCCCTGTTACTGTCTTCCTTTGATGTTGTCAATTTTCTGATAAAGACTTGAAATGCTAATTCTTGTATTTCTAAAATTTTCACTTTGAATTTAAAAAAAAAAGGTACTTTTGAATGGAACCCAGGAGTTAATTGTTTAAATCACTTCCCACCATCACACAGGGAGAATTTCCAACATGCAACTCTGATGATACAAAAGGACTTCCCTAGACCTTTTGCTAATGTTTCTGGTCTATACCACTGGGTGGATGTTCCTATTTCATAGAAGCTGACTGCTTGGGTGAGGATGAACACAAAAGAAGGTGTGGCCAGAAGGAACAAGGAAGAAGGAATAAATGGGATGGGAGTAGGCAGCCCTGCAAAGGTCAGGAGGGAGTAGGAAAAACCACCCTTTCTTTTTATTACATCTAACTTTGACTCTGGTATGTTACAAAATTATTCAACTTATAAATTATTTGATCACTTTTAAGTAGAAGGGTGAGTCTTTAGTACACATAACTCATTAATTTGTATAACTGAAACTTTTAGACATTTAAAAGCAGGGCCTTAACAGGATTTGCATGTGTAGTAACTACAGCCACACCAACTGTCTCAGTCAACATTTTTACTGCTGTGATTCAAAACAACTGGCCACACAACTAAGAGGAAGGTAGATTTATTTGATCATAGTTTTTTAGAGATTTCAGGGTTCAGTCCATGTTAGGCTAGATCTGCACAGCTCAGGGCATGGCAGCAGGAAGCAGAGAAGGGGAGAGAGCAAAACTCTGTTCTCATATCATGGAAGCTGGAATCAAGAGAGCAAGCAAGGATATTCGAGACACAAGCATAGTCCCCAAGACCACACCCCAGTGATCCACCTCCTCTAGCCATACCCTACCTGCCTAGGTTACCACCAGTAAATCCATTGCAATCTTTATGATTTAATTTTATCATTGGGAGGCTGATACAGGAGGATCACAGGTTTGCAGCCAGCCTCAGCAACTTAGTGAGGCCATCTGCAACTTAGTCAGGCCCTGTTTCCAAATAAAGAATAAAATAGGTCTGGGTGTATAGCTCGGAGGTAGAATGGCCCTCGGTTCCATCCCTAGTACCACCACCAAAAAAAAAAAAATCATCAGCTTAACTATATGACTTAATTATATGAACATTAATGCATGAGCTCTTCAGGGGACATTTTATATCTAACCATAACACCAACACACACATATGGACATTTTAATACTTGGACTGAACAATAAATGAAATGGTTAGTATTTCTTCTGACCTAGGGCACCAGGGAAAAACTATTGACATACTCTAATTATTGTGGGTGAATGTGGCTAGGCTATAGCACCTGGGAATTCTAGCAAATGCTAATCTAGGAGTTGTTCTGAAGGTATTTTGTAGATGTGGCCAATATCAACAATCAGTTGATTTTAAGTAAAGGAGATTATCCTCAATAAAGTGGGTGGGCCTCACCCAATCAGATGAAAAGCTCTATGAGAAAAAACTGAGGTATCTTTCAGAAGAATTTCTTCCTCAAGCTGAAGCATTGACTCATGCCTAAGATTTCAGCCTGTCCTGCTGCCCTGCAGATTTCAGAGTTGCCAACCCCCATCTCACATCACATGAGGTAATTCCTGAAAGGGAACCTCCTTTCTCTCTTCTCTCTCTCTCTCATATCTATATACCTGGGTGTTTATATATGTATGTGTATAAATGTAAGTGTGTGTATTTGTGTAGAGTTGGTTCTGTTTCTCTGAAGAACTCTTACTGATGCAGGCAAGGTTCCATGAACAGTATTTGGGAACCTCTACGCTGTCTCTATGCATGGCCTCCTGGTATGTCTACAATTGTCCTCATCCTGATTGCCAGTGATTCTCCATTTAGGACAGTTGCTGGTTATTTTTATTTTCCTTTTAGTGCCTGTCAACGACTGTATCTGAGATGTTATAAAGGAAGAGAGGTTTGTGTTAGCAAATGTTTAACAACCAGCTCTCTAGGACTTGGGGGGAGGAGTTGATTTTAAAGGGATCTATGTTCCAATATAATTTCCAAATTATACCAATTTCCATAGTACAAATACTCCCAGTGTGGCTGATTTCTAGCAATCAAAATGATGTTACCAGATGTCAAGTTGGGAAGAGATGCGCCATAGCATCCGTTATAGAGCATTTTCTCTATTCAGATACAACAGGCCTCAAGAGTCTAATAATAAAATAATTAGAAAGTGATGAGTTTTTGGTATTTCTTAGCTTGGTTTTAACACAATATACTTAATTGTAAATTTATACAATTTAATTTTTGAATAATGGCTACGCTTAGTAACGGATTCACAAAATTTCTGATAATGTAAAAATGAGTTCTCAGAAGCCAGTATGCACCAGCTCTAGCATACCACTACATGGATCTAAACATAACAGACATTATTCATTGGTTCTTTCTTTCTCTTAGTTAAGAACCAAATCTAACAAAAAAGCCCCTAGACCACCGAAATCTATCATGTCCACAACCCACATAGAAATTTATGGGTCAAATAACTATTTACCCTAAAGGCAAATATTTCTGACTGCCAGAGGGCAGGAAAGAATTCCCTGGAGAGAGACAAGGAGAAGTGGAATAGGGTACTTATTTTAGGAATGGTGGAGAATGAAGATGATGGCTCAACTGTGTGCTGGAAGTCACAGCCAATCACAGTCCAGTTATCCTCATGGCAAGGTGACCTCCGGTGACTGAGCCAGGTTTTGCAAGTTTCCATCCCAGACCTTGGCTCCTTTTCCAGCACACAGAGCCACGGTGCAGAAAGAAGCTGTTACTGTGTGCTACTGTTATGAATGACTCCAGGTTCATTAGTCCACAGGCACCTGCTCCTTCCCACTGCCACCATACCCCACAGCAGTCACTCTGAGCCTTGCCTTAGTCAAAGTCATGGAAATCACTATTTTGGCACTATTTGATCACTATTTTGATCACTATTTTGGCATCGGTCTTGGCAGAGACTTTCTCATATATATTGAATAGAATATATCTGATTCTTCTCACTTTCTTCATTCAGTTGTCACTCAGTAACACAGCTGTAAGGCATTGGGCAGAATGTTTGGTATTAAGAGATAAGAAGAGACCCTGTACTTCAAGATCTCAGAGTACAACATGGAAAGATGTACCTATGAGTTAATGTCTACCCTATAGATAAACACATACTTCTGGATATCAACCACTTCCCATACTCCCATGCCCCTGGTAAGGAATGTTAATTACAGGGACTCTTTGCAACTTTGCCTACTTGAGTTTTATCTAGTTAAGTGGAAGTAATATTTTATTTTTATATACTTTTACTGGTATATTGTAATTATACATCATTGCCAGGTTCAAAGTGATACAAATATACAGGCACACAACACTTTATGTGTTTCTCTCTGGATCCTACACTCCTACCAACCCCTCCCCATACATCTCTTCATGTTTCAACATCCAAATGGAAATTACACTCATTTCTTTCATTTTACTCTGGCTCAAGGATATATATAATTTTTTAAAATTTTTGATACTAGGGATTGATCCCATGGTCATTGTACCACTGAGCTATACACCCAGCCCTTTTTAAATTTTTTTTAAACAAGGTCTTGCTAAATTGCTAAGGACCTTGCTAAGTTACTAAAGCTGTCCTTGAACCTGCGATCCTCCTGTCTCAGCCTCCCAAGTACTTGGATTACAGGTGCATGCCACCACACCCAGCTTCAAGGGTCTTTATTACTGCAGGATCTGAAATACTTTAACAGGTGGCCACCAGCATTCATGTTTAAAATAGAAAAGAGTGTTTACAGCTCATCATATAAGTAAGATACTTCTTATGCATGTTTTGTTATAGTTGTATAATTATGCACATAGCAAGTTACAGTATATAATGTATTTCTTATGGTAGGTTTTGGGCAAAAAGTTTGAAAGATAAAATCTGATAATGCGTGCAAGCAGAACTAGAAAGGGCAAAGAGCACACTTGCTAATGCACAGTTGTGGAACCATAATTAGCCAATGCTCACTTAAGTTTAGCTGACTTTACACGTTCTTTTTTCTTCAACAATAGGAAGTTGTCCTCCCTAGACGCTTTCTTAGAGATGTGCACATGTTTACCAAGCTTCCTAAAATATATATTTATACAGGCTTATACTCCACTTGTGTTTCATAAACATATTATCTTGGCACCCAAGCGAAGCTAATTGCTAACCTCAAACAAGGAAATCGAAGTAGCTTTCATAAGTATGTTGCAAATTTCAGACCTGCTCGCAATTCTTTTGCCCAGTGTATCTTTAGAATTGCTAAAAGCTTCATAGTCAAATATTCAAAGATGTCATTAATCCTACAACCTGAATAGTATCTTCTCTGAATGGCCTTTTCCCCCTGTTTACAGGTGTTGTCTTTATGGGTAGGCTTGGTTAGATCTAGTTAAGCTGCTCTAACACGGTTTGCCAAACCTGGACCAACAGTAATTCACCAGCGCCCAGTGACCTTCTGCAACTCAGCTGACCAGAGATACTGACTTACATCCTTCGCTTTCTGTGAACCACATTGCATCTATCATACCAACTGCCTCCTACAAATTCCCCCACAGATAATGATCAATTTCCAGTTCATTGCAGCTGTAAGCCCACACTCATCTTTGCTTACTCAAAGTTGGCCATTTTTACAATTGAATTTGGTGATCCTGCGGTGATACACAATAAACCAATTTATGAAGTGCTTGTTTTTGACCCTGATAACAGCAGATCAGCATTCTTACTAAATTATATGACAGCTCACTTGAGAACTTAGAATTTACTGCTCGAAGCTCAATAGCTGTAAACTAGTTCAGGCCAATTCAGTACAGGGGCCAAGTCTAGGTGAGAGTGATTAAGAACCTAATCAAATTGAACTGCATGTAAGCCTTTATGAAAAATTATTTGTCTTCCCCATAAAATACTGCAATTTTAGCAGGCATCAGGAGAGGCATGACTGAAACACTGATCATATCACACAGAGCAAAGCAATAAAAGGCGAAGAGGCTAGAAATGTCGCAAGATCTATGGTACAGTCTACAAGTGTATATTTCACTAATTGTCTGCCTCGATGACAATGCAACTCCATAATATCCAACCTTTTACAACTCCTAGAGCCATTAATTTATAATAATTACTTCAATTCCCACTAATCATTGAAGATGGATGCCCACAGGTAAATAGCACGAATCTCCATTTCACCGATGAGTGATGGGAAGTCTACAAAAAAGGAGATGGCCCTCTTTCCCTGGTGTTACTTCCGCAATTAATAAAAAGGGCAAGAGGTCTCTTTCTCAAATTTGTGTACAGAGGCCTAGATTTTTTAATGACACCACTTCAAATGCTATAATGAATTCTAGCGTCCCTTCCAACCTGGGGCTTTGAAATGTCAGTGTTCCGGTGACAGCAGAGGAGTCAAGCATTGCCATTAAAGCATTTGTGTGATTAAAGCTCAGCCACGGCTTCCAACGAGAGGGATACAGAACCTCAGGAGAGATGGGACAAAATCTTCCCCTAAATGAAAGCACACATCCCGATCTACTTAAAGGGAAATGAAGAGCCACGTTGAATTTTGAAGAACATTCGGCATAAAGGAGAAGATTGAAAAATGTCTTTAGGTTGAACATAATGTTCTTAAACATGGAGACTATTGCTAACAATATTGTATTCCATACTGGAAACTTACAAAGGGAATAGATTTCTGCTGCTTTTAGCACACATGCACAAATAGTAACTATGTGGAGTGACAGATATATTGGTTTGCTTAGCCGTAGTAATCATTTAGTTATGTATATGTATATTCAAACATCATGCTGTATATGTTAAATATAGACAACAAATTTTTTAAAACCTCTAAATGGATTTAAAAATAAATAGCTTTTTAAGACTTAAAAGATCCTGAACAGAAATAAAAACAGTGCATAGCAGACAGTGGGAATAATCTGTTTTCCCTTCAGGACATCTTCTAATGCTGCTAAAAACCTGGTATATCCATGATTTCACCCAGCATTTAAATCCAAATATGCAAAATAAATGATTGCATCAATATTATTTAACCTATGAAAATATTTATCAGAATGGCTCCTTCACAGTAAGACATTAATGGAAAAGGGTATTGAACCAAGACCTAGTGTGTGACGTTCAATCTTTGGGAGACACACTGTTTCAGCAAAGTTAACTTTAGCCTGTGTCAGTGAATTCCTCCTGGCTGTTGGTGACAGCAAGATACAATTTGTGGGTAAACTTTCTATATTAAATATGACTGTGCCATGGGAAGAGAAAAGACACATAAGGACATGTGTAGACAAATAGTAGTACTCAAGAAAGTGAATGGTCCAGGTTAGCCCAACTTAAAATATACGTAGAAATTCTGTGATTACCTTCCTAAGTTTGCCTTCTCAGGACTCTGGCATAGTTTCTTGGGTAATAAGTACTGAGAAATCCCTTGAGTTGAAATAACATCCCCTCCAAGAAACTTGCATTAATCACCTCAGTTGAGATTAATCTTCATGTACCATATAATTACTTTTGGTTTACTTTTGAATTACTTTTGGTATATTCTTGCATCGTAACATTCATTGCAATGTACCTTCACCCGCAGTTATTTTACGGAGAAGCTCATGTTTCCATTCATCCCTCTCCATTCACCTTCTTACATCCTGTGCCACACACAATGATGGGCAGCATACGCATAATAGGCTCAATTATATCCTGGACCTTCATAATGCTATTTTCTCCATTTGGAAAGCACTGTGCTTCTCTTTTGCACCTCTTCTTCTAACTTCCATCTCTCCCCATCGATCAGCTTAAACACCACTTCCTCTAAGCCTACCCTAATCCTCTAGGATCCAGAGCCACTTTGTGCTGTCCCATTAGCCCTGCACATGGTCCTGTGTTTCACATATGGCTACACCATAATGGTTAGGCTGTCCTTCTATGTGCACACATGGGCACACAACCTGCCGAAGGGCCAAGAGTCGGTTTTCTTCATCCATTGCACCCCCAGTACCTAAGTCAATACCTGGTCCTTAATGGCACTCAATACATTTTGGTTCAGCAAATAAATGGAATAAAAATAAATTAACAAAATAACACAAGTAATGACTTTCCCATTAAGTAGAATTTGAAGAGAATATTAAGTTCAATTAGAACCAATTAAGAGAAACATCATCGAATCATGGCATATTCAGGTGGGAGGAGGTAGCAAAGGAGTCAGGGCCCCAGTAACTCTACTATATACACACTAATCCATAGTGGTTTTCAAACATATTAGAGCTCAAACTACCTTTTCAGAACAATTCATTTGGACTCTCCATTAGCATTTCTTTAGAGAAATCTATTGATATATAACAACTGTCCCTTACACATAATTCCTAAACAAATATAATTTCAAATATTATCTAAAGGAGAAAATTTTAAAGTATGTCATTAAAAATAATATGCATGTAGACAAGCATGGTGGCACATGCCTATAATCCATACTTGGGAAGCTGGGACAGGAGGATTGCAGGTTTGAGTCCAGCTTCCATCAGCAACTTATTGAGGCCTTCAGCATCTTAGTGAGATCCTGTTTCAAAATAGAAAGAGCTGGGGGTGAAACTCAGAGGTACAATGCCTCTGTGTGCAATCACTACTACCAAAATAATAATAATAATAATAATAATAATAATAAAACATGTTAGTAAATAAATGTTTGAGCCATGGATAAACATTAGGCAAAAGAAAGAGTCAGATGTACTGATAGTACTACCATGGACACAACAACTATAAATATAGAGCAACAAAGCTGTGTTATGCTGGCATTTCAAGTGTCACATATGGTATAGTTCCTATTGATAAGATTCTATGAAAAAGTAGATAACTCCTGGTTAAAATCCCCAAATAAAGTAAATACAATTTTCTCGTGCATGTGCGTGTGTGTGTGTGTGTGTGTGTGTGTGTGTGTGTGTGTGACTGGGGGATTGAACTCAGGGGCATTCTACCTCCTAGCTACACCTCCAGACCTATTTTATTTTTGGTTTGGAAA
>PVJS01002687.1:0-82037 GCA_004027185.1 Glis glis
AAAAAAAAAAAAGAAAAAGAAATCCAATGCCAAACAAATTAACACTTTCTAGCATAATCTTCCTTCTATTCTTAGACAACTATGTGTGCCACATGTCCTTATTGAGTATTCAAAATATAAGACTACTTAAATTTTTACTAGAACAACCATGACTGATTTGAATAATGTAAACAGAAACACTAGATCTTACAAAATAGTAGCATTTGCTTGTATGTGGCAAAAAATATATATTTTTTATGTTTCATCAGTGGAAATAAACCTTTTAAGTGGGCCAAAATGAAACACTTAAGATTAAAAAGAGGTTACCACGTAAATTTAAAATGAAAAATTGAGAGTACCTTAGTCAAAACCCAATACAAAAATGTCTAAAGATTATTTTTGAGAATGAAAAGTGACATCCTTGAGGCTACCATGTAAACATCTTAATTTAAATAAGAATTGTTTTAGTGTATGACTCAAATAAGCTTCTGCAATGCTAGTTCTTAATTAAATGGCCCACAGAACAGATATGTACTGTCACCAGGCTGTCAAACCTTTGGTTAAAGAGGAAATGTATTTCATTAAATACCAAGATTAATCTTCCCATAACATTGCATTTAATGTTGAAGTTCTTACACTAATTATTCCATTTAAGTCTATATGTCTACAGGATTACTTTGAAAATATATGCAAGGAAAAAGAGATGAGTTTTTCCTGATAGGCATTTTGTTCCTCAAAAATTGTCTCTACTCTTCCTTCCTTCCTAATAGGAAATATTATTTAAAAATTCCATCCATAATTCCTGAACAGACCTGTCCAGTAAACAAAATTTGCCTTTACTTCTATTCTCCTTTATATGGTGGATCCTGCATCTCCTGAGAATACATGATGCCCACCACCATGGGCACTGTGGTCAGATATAGGTGATTTCCAAACTCTGCCTATTCTTTGTGCCTTTGATTTTGGTAAGTTACTTCAACTCTCTGAACTTCAGTTTCCTCATCTACTAACTTAAGTAACTTATAAAGTTATTGAGAAGATAATTCATTGGGGATATAATAAATTGCCATTAAATGGCAGCTATTGTTTTCTTCACCTTTATGTGGTTTTCTGCCACTCTGAGAAGATTATGGTCATGAAATTTTACTAGTCTTCATAATTTTCATGACCTTACCATATGCCAAAAACATGCCTTTACCCTACTTGAAACCACTCAATTATTGGGAAAGGATATGAGAATGCTTTTCAGATAATTCAAATGAAATTTATAATTGTTTTCTGGAGATAATTCTTCCTCTTTATTAGACAATGCAATCACAGCCATTGAAACATTCCATATCTCGGGGATAAGTTCTAAGAAATTCTATCAGGTGATTCCATCTTTATACGAATATCACAAAGTGTACTTGCTTAAACAAGATGGCTGGAAAGTCACTAGGCAATGTAATCTTATGAGACCATCCGTAGTATATGGTCTGGTCTTGAACAAAGCATTGTTATTCAGTGAAAGCATATCATTTATGGTTTGCTTAGTGTGTGCCAAGAACCATGTGTAAGGCTTTAACTACACTGCCTCACTCAACCCTGAACATAATTCTGAGAAATATCATTTTCCTACATGTGGGAGAGGAAAAAATCTCACCGAGAATACATAGATTGCCCTTCTCAGCTCATCTGGTGAGCACTGTATTCAATATTTAAACTTAAGTTCTTAACTCTCAATATCCCTTGAATAAAGGGTCAGATTGATCAAAATGATAGTCTCTGTGGGAATGTGGGAATAAACTGATGAATATGTGTATTTGAGATAGTTGGAGACTGCAGATTTTAGACTTTGGTCTCCCAAATTGTGGCCCGAGTTCCAAAGGATGAAAGATTATTTACAGTTGTGTTATTGATACCATATTAAATTATATTTTAGTCCTTATGTATTTACTTTAATAGCCACTCAAATATACAAACTCAGTTTATACTTCTTAAGACTAAGTATAATTCAAAACTATATACATTTTAAAAATTAGATAATAGCATAGATAAATAATAAATACTACAAAATTGTGAGGGTAGGATTGAAATTTTTGAAATTTAAGAATTATTCCCCAAACCCACTGTACTATTCAACACTGGCATAGACATAAGCAGAAAGTCTAACCACAAATGTGATTTTAAATTATGACATCTCTCCTCTACTGTGTACTAATGCAACAGTATTCAAGCTCATATTGGTGAAAGCATGCCTCCCTTGTTCTCACAAAGCCTTAGTTTTTTTGGTTCTATCCTCTCAGCCATGGTATCCCCTATACAATACTCAAAGGAAAGGTCGTCTCATTTATCCAGCTTTCGCCCATCTGAACAAAGTTAATATTCTGTTGTCTCCTTTCTCAGAGGTCCAGCCTACTGCACTACGTAGGACTCTGCTCCTGACTGTGGATACTCGAAATCCAAACATAGACATAGTCATGCATATCTCACGGGTTCTGGCTTCGACTCACTCTTTACTTTAGGTTTGAGTCTCTCCCTTACTTATGACATCTGTTAGTTTTGTCTTTGTTTGAGACCAGTAATAAGTATCTATTTTTGTTTGTCATATTCATCTAGAATTTCTGTGTGTTCTTATGCCAGAATGTGAGTTATAGGTAATCCTTTGTCACACCTCTTTCCCTCACCCACTAATCAGGTATCCTGGCTGGGCATTTCTAAAAAAAATAAAATAAAATTCCATCATTAGGCAAGGGGCTAAACACAGTTAGCTTGGCATATGAATGTGATGCACTTTTTTCTTAGATGAGAATAAAAGTATATATTTTCTTGAAAAGTGCTGTGTGCATGTATGTAACTATCACTATGAAATACAAGGTGATATGAGACTATAATGAACCAATAAAAGTATAAAAATATTTTGCCTTGCAATGCAATAAGTTATCTTAATTTTCTCAATGTTTTAAAACAAACTGGAAGCCTATTTTGCAGTCAGAGCTCTCATATGCAGTCCTTTGAAGATGTCTTCAGTTGAGAACCTTACAACTCTCAAAAGGGCCATTGCACATCCATTATAGTGGTGGAATAGTGATGGTTTTAACATTTACATTCATGCTATTTGCATGTTTAGTATTTACTCTCTGTGTGCTTTTAGAGAGCAAGTATCAATTCTCCTACTTTTGATTTTGTTTTTTAATAAAAGGAGCAATATTTTGGGATTTCATAGTCACTTCCATTTTCTTTCCCAAGTCTCTTGTCTGTGGGAAGCAAATACAGAATTATTTGAACTAAACATTATAGAGCAGCTGTGTTAATGAAAGCATTTGTTTTCATTTATTTTATGTGCACATACCTAAGGAGTTATGCAATGGCTATGCATTTATAAATCCAATGAATGGATATCATAAATAAACACAGGAACAGGATCAGTTAGAAACCAGAATCCTTAAAGGGATTATATAAACTATACAAATAGGAAATTCCAGCTTTGTGTCTCTTGGGACAATGGTATATCATCACTTACTTTTAGTTTGACATCATTGCCTGCTAATACTGAATAACTGAATTTCTTTGCCATTTGGGATTGTCCATTGCTAAGCATATTGTTACTTGTAGAGTTGTAGCATGTCCTATTGAGCTATATAGCATAGAGTTGAAAAATTATCAAAATGCTATAATATGGTTGCATTGATTTAAATTGTGAAAAAATAATAAAGTATAGCAATCTTTAATTAAAATTTAAATGTATGTGAAAATATACAGATAATAGAATAATTTGTTGGAAGGTAACTCATCCCAAAACAAAATAACTTTTATTTTGATACATTCAAAATATTAAGTGAAGATTTCCAAGTTCAGCTCTGACATGTAAAGAGAGTCGATGACATTTCTACCATTCTTACAAAACACAACTGACAAACTGGAAAGCAATGGCTTTTCTTGGATCCTTGAGGAAACTGAGGTGTCTGGGGAAAATGCGTCCAAAGGAGCCACGTGAATCCAGAGTCACAACCAACTTCTAGATACCTGGAGTAGAAGCCACTGGAGACAAAAACTGGTAAGAAAACTTAAATGGTCCTCCCCCTAGAATGGTACTGGGAATCAATCACAGGGCCTAGCACATGCTAGGCAAGTGCTGTACCACTGAATTACCTTCCCCCCTCCCACTTTTTTAAAATTTTATTTTGAGACAGAGTCTTACTAAGTTGCCAAGGCTGGCCTCAAACTTGTGGTCTTCCTGTCCCAGCCTCCTAAGTAGCTGGAATTATAGGCATGAGCTACTATCCCTGGCTTTAAATGGTCATTTTGATGAATTAGTGGAGGCATCATGCAGATTGTCATGAGTGAAAAACCAAAAGTTTCTTACAATAAAGATCTAAGAAAGATCTCTATGTGGACCTAGTAAAGGCTTATCATTATGAAATACAGTCAGGTCATTCTCTAAAAGAAAAGCCACTGTCCAAGAAAACTTTACCAGAACCTTTCCTGGCTGGCTCTCAGAAGGGCACTGTTTCCACTCCAGCCTCCTATACTTTTCTGTTTCTTCAAAGGATGATGGAAACACTCTACCACTGGAGAGATTTTTGAAGGTCTGGCTAGGATAATGTTCTCACTGTGATAATCCAAATCAACTGACCACACAATTTAGGGGAAGGAGAGTTTATTTGCTCATAGTTTTTGGAGATTTTGGGATTCAGTTCATGTGAGGCTGGCATCTGTGGAGCTCAAGGCATGCTGGAGGGGAGGGGAGAGAGAGAGAGAGAGCACAAAGCCCCACCCTCACATCACAGAGGCTGGAAGCAGAGCTCAAGAAGGAGGAGGAGGAAGAATATATAATCCTTATGGCCACACCCCTCTGGGTCCCCTCCTTAGCAACCAAGCCCTGCTTCCAACATTGCTACCTTGTTTCATGAGGGCTAGAGAGACATTATAATTCTAAACCATTACAAGGTCAATGTCAACAGATTTGATGTTAAGTTTTAAGATTATAGGACTTTCTCAACCGCTAAACCTCCCAACCTAATTCTATATTAAATATTCTACATTCTAATATTAAAAGGGAATGTGAGAACCTAAATAGGCACAAGACACAGACTCTATCCAAGGAGAAGCTAAGTTTCTTACTATAATGGCACATAGGATTCTCCTGTGGCGTTGTCTAGGCATTAAAAGTCCATGTATCCATACATCTGATCAGGCAACTCCCATGAGTTGTTTGGCATCTGTTCATCCAGGTTTGAATTTCCTCCTGAATTCAGATACCCACCTGTTTTATCTTTTTGTTTTAAGAAGATCCATATATGTACATATTTCTCTTATATTCTAGATAGGGAGTTATGACAAAAACCAGGATACTGGAGGAATTTAGATCCTTTGACATATACATCCACAGTAGACATGAAATACAACCCAACTCCTAGCCAAATTAACAGGAATCCTTACACTAAAGGCTGATTTCCTTCAATTCCTAATAACTGAAACAAGCTCTGATTTCAAAAAAATAACAAGACTTACCAAAGAGAAAGGAAAAGCAAAATATGAGGGAGAAAGAAAGCACCAGAACCAAATTCAGATATAACACATGTGTTGGAATTTTCAAACAAGGAACTGAAAAAGACTGTGATTAATATGTTAAGGACTATAATGGAAAAAGTAGACAAAAAAGCAAAAACAGATGGGAAGTAAAAGCACAGAGATAGAAATACTAAGAAATAATCAAAAGAAAATGCTAGAAATAAAATTACTATAGCAGCAAAGAAGGTTTCTTGTGAAATCATTTGAAGACTGGACAGAGTAGAGATTAAGAGGTTAAATATAGGTCAGTAGAAAGTTCTCAAACTGAAATACAAAGGGGAAAAAAGGATTTTAAAAGAGAAACAGAACAGGACATCTAACAATCATGTGAGCAATTCCAAAAGATGTAACATATGCATAATTTGAATACCAGAGGAGAAGAAAAAGGGAATAGAGGAAAAGACATATTTGAAGCAATAATGCCCAAGAATATTCCAAAATTAATGATAGATACAAAACCACATATCCAAGAACCTGAAAGGACAATAAACAGGGGAGATATAAAAAATAACTGAAGTTGTGTATGTACATATACATATACATATACGTATACATACACATATACATTCAACCTGTAGAAAAACAAAAATGAAAGAAAATCTTAAAAAAACCTATAGTGTAGGGGGACTGGAAAATATTAACTATAGAAGAATAAAATAAGAATTATAGCCACTTTTCATCAGTAAAAATGCAAAATAAACTGAAATATTTAATGTGTAAATAAAAGAATGACAACCTATATTTCTATATCAAGTGAAATCACCTTTTATTTTATTATTACTATTATCATTATTTTGTATTACTAGAAATTGAACCCTGGGCAGTCTACAACTAAGTTACATCTCCAGTCCTTTTTATTTTTTATTTTGAAACAGGGTCTTGTTAAATTGATGAGGCTGGCCTCCAACATGAGATCCTCCTCTCTCAGCCTGCTAAGTACAGGAATTACAGATGTGTGCCACCATGCCTGGCTGTGAAAACATCTTTCAAAAGTAAATGAGAAATAAAGAGATATCAATGAACAGATAGGGACTCATTTGGCAGCAGAATTGCCATGCAAGAAATGTTTAAAAGTATTCTTTAGCCGGGCATGGTAGTGCACACTTGTAATACCAGTACTTGAGTGGCTGAGACAGGAGAATCATAGGTTCATAGCCAGCCTCAGCAATTTAGTGGGGTCCTCTGCAACTTAGTGAGACCTGTTTCAAAATAAAAAAAAATAGGTCTGGGGGTGTAGCTCCGAGGTATAATGACCCTGGGTTCAATCCCCAATGCCATCAAAAATGAATAAATAAATAAAAATAAAAAAGTATTTTTTAAGGAGAAAGAAAGAAACTAGGTCAAAAATAAAAAACTTAGATCTGCATAAAGAAAGAAAGAGTGTTGGAGAAACAATAAATGAAGCTAACATAAAATTTTATGTTTTCCTTTTAATTTATCTCAAAGGATCAATTCTATATAGATATATGAAATGAGTAACAGCTACTTCAAAAGAGTTGGAAGGAAGTAATTAGGAATCCTGTCAAAGGTTACTGTATTATATGTGAAGAGGTATAGTGTTCTTTAAAGATAGAGTCGTGGTAGAGAAAAGTGTATATTAAAATCCAAGGGCAAACTCTAAAAAATATTGCTATGCCAAGAGAAGTGGTAAAAAGAAATAATAAATACTCATTTTAAATAGTGAAGCAAAATAAAGTAGAAACATAAAAAAATGAAAGAATACAATAACAATGAAAAGTTAAAAGAATGATAGATATAAATCCAACTGTACCAACAATCATTTCAAATGTGAATGATCTAAATATATTGATCAAATGAGATTAAGAGAAAATAAGAGATAAAAGAGTTCAATGAGATAGAAAACACAATAATATGTTGTTTTTAAAAATCTACTTTAAATGTATAGAATAAGTTAAAAAGTAAATGGATGATCTCACTTAGCATGATGATCTTCAGTTTCATCCATTTTCCTGCAAATGACATATTTTTGTTTTCCTTTCTGACTCAACTCAGTAAAACTTCATTGTGTGTACATAGCACATTTTCTTTATCCATCTATTGATGGATACCTAGGCTGGTTCTATAACTTGGCTATTATGAATTGTGCTGCTATAAACATGGGTATGTATGTATTACTATAGTATTCTGACTTTAATTCTTTTGGAAAGATATCAAGAAGTGGTATAGCTTGCACTATCATGTACAAGGAGGGAGGAGGGGAGGGAAAGGGAAGATATGGGGGAAGATGATCAAATAATGTTATGTGCATATATGAGTATATCACTATGAATCTCACTATCATGTACAATAATAAAACATATATTTTTTAAAAACCTAAAATAGTAATAACCAAGTTGAAAATAAGTGGATGAATGAAGATAATGGTAACATGAGAATAAGTGGAGAAGCTATATTAATTTCTGATGAAGTAGAATTCAGAACAAAGAAAATTATCTGCAATAAACAGGAACAATTATCCAAAAATAAACAACAACCCTAATATGTTTCATCTAACAACAGAGTGTCAAAAGATGTCATGCAAAAATTTATAGAACTGAAAGGAAACAAAAAAATCAACTACTGTCATTTGATACTTCAATACCCATTCTAATAAGTAGTAGATTAAGCAAGCAGAATATCAGTGAGGATTCAGTTGATCTGAACATTATATTTACTTGACCTAATTGATCTTTATAGAATATTCCATTTGATAATAGCAGAACATTTATTTTTCTTGAGATCATACCATACAATCACCAAGTAGACCACATATTGGATCCAGAGGAAAATACACAAACAAAGTGATCCATGCATGTATATTCTTATCACTCTATACCTCATTATGATGTATAATTACAATGCACCAATAAAAATATTTTAAAAAGCATACTCAAACAAATTTAAAAGAATATAAATCATATAAATTATGTTCATAGATCACAATGGAATTAAAATCAATAAAAAAATCCCCTAATATTTGGAAATCAAACCACATAGGTATAAATAATCTATAGATTAAATAAGAAACCTTAGAAGAAACTAAATTTTTTTAACTAAATAAAAATGCAACTTATTTGAATTTATGGAGTACAACCAAGGCAGTGAGCTTTAAGCAAGACCCTGTTTCAAACAACAACAAAAAAAAAGACTGGGGGTGTAGCTCAGTGGTAGAATGCCCCCGGGGTTCAATTCCCAGCACTACACATAAAAAAAAGGGATTTATAGCATTGAATGTATGTATTACAAAAGACAAGATCATCTATAACCATTTTATAAATTAGAACAAATGAATAATGTAAACCTAAAGCAAACAGAAGAAAATAAATATTAACAATTGGAGCAGAATTCAATGAAATTGAAAACAGAAAAACAATAAAAAATGATAAAACCAAAACCCTGTTCTATAGATTAGTAAAATTGATAACTCTTTAGTCGTTCTTACCAAGAAGAAAAGAAACAAATTACTAATATTAGATATGAAGGAGAAGCCATCATTATTTCTCCCATGTATATCTAAAGTATAATAGAGTGTGATGAGATTGCATGTATTCAATGATGCTCCGGTCTCCGCCTCCCAAAGTACTGGGATTACAAGCGTGCGCCACCACGCCCGGCTATAATGTTTAATTTTAATTGTCCACTCAACTGGACTGAGAGATGCCTAGAAAATTGGCAAAGCACACTTCTGGATGTGTCTGTGGGGGTGTTTCCAGAGAAGACTGGCATGTGGGTCAGCTAACTGAGCGGAACAGACCAGCTCTGAGTATGGGTGGCACCGCCTAGTAGGCTGGTGGCTGTAATAGAATAAGAAAACAGAAGCAGGAAGCTTGTAGGTACTGACAGGCCTCCCTGGAGAGGGTGAGTTTTATGCTGTTGCCATGGTCCCTGGACAGCCAACTCCAGATTCTTCTGCCTTTGAAATGGTCTTGCACCTCCAACTCCCCAGGGGGCGCCAGGGCCCTGAGCCTCACAGGGTTTCCATCTTCTATCACTCTTGTTCTGAGGCTTCTGGCTGCTGAGAGGGAGAAGCTCTTGGTTTCCCAGCTTTCTCACCTGGGACTGCCATTGTGACACTATTCAGCCTCTGAGCATGTAAACCAGTCTAATAATTTCCTTTTACAATTATTTTTTATAATCGTATATGGTTCTGTTCATCTGAAGAACCCTGACTAATAACCAAATGAAAAAGGAAGAGGAAAAAAAATGGAACAAAAATGTAAGAAGAAGACAAAAGTTAGGAAGACAAATGAGAAGAAAAAAAAAAAGAACAGGAAGTGAGAAAAATATAAATAAAACCCCTAAAGATTTATTTTATTGAACTCCAGTCACTGGTACATAAGCAGCATGCTCTGATAGTATACAGAGGGTAATATCAAGGAGAGGAAACAATTATCTCCAAGACGAACATGTGGCTTTGGTACCAAGCAAAGAATATTTGTGGCGAAAAGGGAAATGCTAACTCGCTCTCTCAATATTCCTGTTGATATGAGTTAATAATGTGTCCCTTAAGCTGAAATGCTTGCTTTCTTACCTCCCACTCCCCTCTCAACCACTGAAACCACTCCTGCCATTGTTGCCAACAACAACCTCCACCTTGCCAAGTCCAATATTTTAGCCTCAGTATTCATTTCCTCCACTCTGCAGCAGCAATTAAGAAGGTCACAAGGTTGACCATCTTCTTTCTCAAAACTGTTATTTTTTAATTTTCAGGACACCGTTTACCTGGCTTTTATTCTACCTATGCCCTCCTACCTTCACTTGGTAATGCTCATCCTTTTCACTATCTCTGCCCTGAGCTTTTTCCTAATATGTTCCGGAAAGAGTTCAAAACATTTCCGCTAGGATGTTTAATAGAAATCTCAGACTTACCATTATTTAAAAATCATGATTTCACATGAATTTTATGATGAGTTTTATTATTTCTACAAAAGAAAAATTATTAATTAGGATTCTGGTAGTGACTACATTGGAGCTGCATATCACTTTTTGTAGTATTGATATCTTAATAGTATAAAGTCTTCCAACCCATCTAACATGGATGAATGTGTTTCCATTTTTTTCTATTCTCTTCAGTTTCATTCAGCACCATTTTGTAGTTTTAACTGTACAAGTCTTTAATCACCTTGGCTAATTCCTAAGTATATTGATAATAAGATTACTTTTATAGTTTATTTCATAATTTTTTTCAGATTCTTAGTGTATATAAATGCAACTGATATTTGTGTGCTGACTTTGAATCTTATTATTTTGATTAATTTGCTTGTTATCTCTAATCATCTGTTGTGGAATCTTTAAGGTATATATGATATATGAAATCATATAGTCTACAAACAAATATAGATTTCTTTTTCCTAATTTGGATAAAATTGGAAAAAGTGGTCATCCTTGCCTTGTTCCTAATCTTAGAAGAGTTTTTGCCTTTCATCATTCAGGATTATGTTTGCTGGGATTTTTTTATGCATGACTTTTATTATGTTGAGTTTTTTCCTTATATTCCTAGTTTGTTAACTATTTTTTTCGTGAAAATTAAATTTTATCAAATGTTTTTTCTGCATCATTTGAGATTTTTTGCCCTTACTCTTTTAATATGGCATATTTCATTGATCAGTTGTTGTACTTTGAGTCATACTTGCATTCCAGGAATAAATCTGACTTGCTCATGATGTATAATCCTGTTAATATTCTGCTAAATTTGGTTTGCTAGCATTTTGTTGAGGTTTTCTACATCAGTGTTCATAAGGTTGATTAGCCTGTAGCTTGCATTTTTATAGTGTCATTTTCTGAGTTTGTTATCTGGGTAATTTTGGCAGTATAGAATAAGTTTGAAAGTAGTACTTCTTCAACTTTTTGGGAAAATTTTGAGGATTACTATTAGTTGTACTTTCCAGCTACAGAATTTATTTTTAGATTTTCTATTTCTTTACTTATATATTTATTTTACTCAGACATGTTTTATTTTTCTCCACATCTTCCTTTATTTCTTTGGTTTCTTTATTGCAGTTGTTTTAAAGTCTTTGTCTAGTAGATATGCCACCTGATATTTTTCAAGGAGAGTTTATGTTGATTTATATTTTTCCTTTGAATTGACTATACTTTCCTGTTTCATTGCATGCTTTGTGATTTTTGGGGTCTGTTATTAAAAACAGAACATTTGGATCTAATAATGCGGCAATCTGAAAACAAGATTTCCCGCTCCTAGGGGTTTCCTTTTTACTTTTTTTTATCATCTATTGTAGTTTTATATTTAATTATTATACCTTGTATTTATCTCAATGATGAGCCTGATGTGTAAGTTTAAGGTCTTCTTAGGTCTTTTCTTAGCTTATGTATTTTTCTGAAAATGAAGAATCACTGCAATTGCTTTTTTTTTTTTTTTGCGGTACCGGGGATTGAACGCAGGGGCGTTCTACCTCTGTGCTACGCCCCCAGCCCTATTTTTTATACTTTATTTTGAAACCGGGTCTCACGAAGTTGCGGATGGCCTCACTAAGGAGAGAGAGAGAGAGAGAGAGAGAGAGAGAGAGACAGGGAGAGAGAGAGAGAGCGAGAGAGCTGAGGCTGGCCGCGAACCCGGATCCTCCAGTCTCTGCCTCCCAAAGTACTGGGATTACAAGCGTGCGCCACCACGCCCAGCCACTTTGCTTTTGAGCACCCTAGTCTTTAATGCCTGGCCCCCAAAAAGTGGAAAAGAGAAAAGTAAAATACGGGGGGGAAAGAGTACTAGTTTTCAAATCCTATAGAAGTCATTTTTGCCTTCAAAGAAAGGTTTGGCAGCAATGGGGGGGCATACACCAACAATGGCCACCTGCCTATGTGTTCACACCTCCACGAAGAAGCAGAAATTAATGATCAGGACTCAGGTCCTGAGTATTTCAAGGATGAGATCATTACTGCCCATCCTGGCTCCTATAAGCTGCATTCAGACAGTTCCAAGAAGAGCTACATAGCTGCCTGTCACAAAACTGTGGTGGGGATGGGTAGCTTCCATTATGCTAAAAGATGGAATTGGCAAGGCACTTCCTGGTGCATATCCATAATCTCAGTACTTCGGAGGCTGAGACAAGCAGTTTGAAGGACAGCACATGGTGACTTAGACCCTTTTTCAAAATAAAAAATAAAACAAAGGACTGAAGTTGTAGCTCAGTGCCTCAGGAGTAGAATGCCCCTGGGTTCAACTCCCAGTAGCACAAAAATACATAAATAAATAAATACATAAACAAACAAACAAACAAATAAATAAATAGCTTTACCTAGAAGTTGCAAGCCTTCAGGACTCCAGATTCTGAAATAGTTACATCAGACAGACAGATTTTTACCAATTAAATTGTTGCATAGGTGCAGAGACAGTCTGCTGCTGACTCTACCATTTACCTAGAACACTTTCTCCCTAAACCTGGTTCTTAAGTATGCTTCTTTCCTTACATATCTTGTCAAAAGAATT
The DNA here is from genome assembly GCA_004027185.1 of Glis glis. Lineage (NCBI taxonomy): Eukaryota > Metazoa > Chordata > Mammalia > Rodentia > Gliridae > Glis > Glis glis. The sequence continues at coordinate 12,974 of PVJS01002687.1, forward strand.
AGTCATTACTATTAATCTCTCAAAATGTTTTTTATAATTTCATATAACTTATATTACTAGAAATATTCATAGATTGTGAAAGTATTATTGCATGTAATTTCTTTACTTTTTAAATTATCCGTAAGTTATACAAATTCACAAAATTGAATATTAAAATAAAAGTAAAGTAATGCGATATTTAATTAAAAAGTTTAAACATTTGAGAGTTACACACAGCTTTTCCTGTTGTGCAAGGCATTAAAAGTGAATGGAGATGGGTGAGATTCACAAAAAAAGTGTGAATAAAGAATGAATTACATTATGATGTGAGACTATAATGTGTCAATAAAAGTATAGAAATTTTAAGAATAAAACAATGTGTTGTACACAGTAAATGCATACTTTATATCAATCAATTAAAAATTAATTTAAAAAAATTTTAAAGAAAAAAAATAATTCTGTTCTACACTTGTAGGAGATATTTTCCCCTGCACTCAATATATATTATGACCTTTATATAAAATTTATATAACTTTCACATAAGTAGGCTTATGCCACTTAAAAATAATATCAAAAATTATAAGTGCATTAATGTTCATCTTTTAATATTTTTTACTCTGGGGAAAATTAAACTCTACAAGCTTTTTCATTTTTCCAAAAGTATACCTTTGACATTTTTAAGAAAAATTAGCTATATCAATTGATAAAATGCTCGCAACTGAAATACATTTGATATATACACAAACTGCTAAGTTGTCATTTCTTTATGGCTATTCAGATTTGCATACACAAAACCAATGTTTTGGTAGAGGCACCAAGTTTTTCATGTGTAAGACATTATTCACAGTATGTTTCCTGTTACTTTGCATAGCATTATTCTTTGTGAAAATAATGTTTTGGCCTCAGGAGGAACATTGCAATTGAATGCACAGCAATATATTTTTGGTATGGAGCCATGGTACTATGGTTTAATTTTTTTGAATTACCTTGGTAATCAAGTCAAGCGAGTTCACACACACACACACACACACACACACACACACACACACACAGAATAAATTATGGAGAACATGAACTTTTCAATCTTGTTTTAATGAATTATGGAGAACATGAACTTTTCAATCTTGTTTTTAAAATCTGATACTCATATTGTTAGTGGATACAAGAAAACTACCTGCCTTTTATAAGTGTTACTCATAATTATTGCTTATATATTACTCTCAAGGCAGGCCATTAAAGTGGTATGTGTCTTGTGCATAAAAGATCTATAGTAATTTAATAGAAATTAAAATTGTAGAGTGAGCTATAAAATGGTGGTAAAATTAAACTGATTGCTATTTTGTGATATAATTCCTTCTTTGTTATATGCATATTGTTATGAGTTTAATAGTAAAAACTATAGAATTCTTATTAGTTTTTTTAATTTAATTTGCCTTTTTTACATCTGTAGAGGAAAATGAACTGTATTTTATTTTCCTTGATTCTCATTTTTTGGTGTATTGTCATATTAAGTATGCTCATAATTGTGTGTACATAGTTCAGTACTTCATAAGTCCTCTATTAACTTTTTTCAAGCTAATTCTCATGTATATATGTGAGTTATCCTATTCTCAGCTAACCTGCCTTGTATTTAACAATAATGAAATAATTGAAAATATATTTGTTACTGATTAATCTCATTTAGCAAAATATTTTCTAGTTCCATACGTTTCCCTGCAAATGACATAATTTTGTTCGTCTTTATGGCTGAGTAGAATTCCATTGTGTGTATATCCCATAGTTTTGTAATCCATTCATCTGTTGATGGACATTTCAGCTGGTTCCACAGTTTGACAATTATGAATTGTGCAGCTATAAACATAGATATTCGTGCATTACTATGGTAGTCTGGTTTCAGTTCTTTCGTGTAGATACCCATGAGTGTTATAGCTGGTCATATCTCATTCCCATTCTTCTGAGGATGCTTCACACTGTTTTCCAAAGTGGTTGCATTCATTTGAAATCCCACCAACAATGTATGCACTGATAAAAAAGAAAAAACTTTAAAAGAAAATATACTTGTTGAATTGAATATATAATGAGGCAGAGAATTAAAATTATTTTAAATAACTTAAATAGTTTCAATATTTTTCTGCATATACAGAGAAATCTGGCAAAACTGTATTCCTTATTTTCTGATTTTGTGCTATAGCAAATGATGCAGGTGCATTGGCTTGTAAAGATAAATAATACATGAATGGGTTTTTGCAAAATTTGCAGTAAAACTCCTATTTGTTTATGAAAGAATACATTTCCAGAAAGGACTTCCTATGCATTTTTACATGTCCACTTAATAAGATGGTCTACCACCTCTCCCCTTATATCTGCAGTATCTGCATTTTCTTTGGGCTCAGTTCTTAACCTAGTCCTATTGCTTCCATGTGAAATGCTTCCTTTGAAGTCAATGGAAGCTCTGCATGTGGGAGAGATTCATGGTGTGTGGAGAGAGATGAGAATTGCAAATATGGTTTTGAAACATCATAAAAAACATACTTATTCAAAAATTTAAACTACTAAGCTTAGAGTTGATATATAATGTCAATGCATTTACATACCAAAACCTCAAACATGACTTGATTCTTTGTTTTGCTCTGGGTTATTTCTAGTATCTTTAAATATAAAATTGTAAATTCTAGCAAAAGTTTCAGTGAGTTCTCATATCCTTCTTATTTATGAGACTGCACAAGCAGCAACATGATAGCTCCATCACACTTAAACATTTATACCTCCACATACCTAAGCATTTCTTCTTATAGCCATCATTTTTTCTCTCTGTTGCTATATTCTGCTATTGTTCTCATCATGAGCATTTCTCTCTTGCCTCTCTTTCATTTCTACCCCTCTGTTTCCCTTGTTTTCATAGAATAGCCTAAGTTTTAAGTAATTTATATCTCTGAAACTCTTCTTCCAAATTTTGCATCCATTCAAATCAAACTGTCATGCCCACCCATCTACTAGTCATTAACAAGGTCACTGGTGACCTCCGTGCTACTAAGTCCAGTGATGGTCTTGGTCTATTTCATTAGCATTTTTGACTTATCACCTCTTCCTAGACACATGTTCTCACTCAGCTTTACCTTTAATATTTTCTCCCACTGTGGCCATTCCATACCCTCTTTCCCTCTTGCCGTTTTTTCCTCACTCTGACCACAACATGTTGTGCTTGAGGTCTTGGTCTTTAGATATCTTCTTTTTATTTTAATCCACATCCATTCTTTTGTTGATCTCACAGTTTTACAACTTTAAACATTGCTTGGGCATATGATTTCTAAATTTTATTTCCAGTTCCAATCTCTCCTGTGAACTCCAGATTTGTTTATCATATTGTCTAACATACACATCTCAAACTAAATATCTCAAAAACTGATATCATGGATTCTCTCTTAACCACCATTAAAACCATGATTTTCTCATTATCTTTCTAATCACAGTAAACAATACTATTCTTCCTAATGTTCAGATCACAAATATTAAAAACTCCTTATTTTTTCCATCTGTCTATTTTATACATGAACAATAGCAGACTTCTATCTTCACAGTATACCAATAAACCAACGACTTCAAACCACCTCCATGACTACCACTCTACTCCAAACCATCATCATCTCTTGCATGGACTTTTACAGTTCTCTTCTTACCGTTCTTCCTGTTCCATGACTGCCACCTTTTAGTTCATTCTCCACACAATGGTTAGACAATCTGATTGAAATAAAAATATAACAAAAATAAAAGCATATCATGCTGCCACCAAAATCTTCCAATGTTAGATGCCCATACAAAGGCCTACAAGGCTTGTCTTAGTCTATTTTCTAAAGCTATAACTGACTACCACAGACTGAATTACTTACAAAGAATGGAGATTTGTTCATTTCGTGGTTCTGGAAGTCCAAGGTCATGGCACCAGTATATGTTAAGGTCTCTCTGGCTGGTGGAGATTCTCTTCAGAGTCCTGAAGCAGTGTAGGATATCTTATGGCAAGCAGTTATAAATAGCAAAGATTTTTCCTCTTCTTATAAAGGCACAGTCTTATTGGATTAAAGTTCCTCCCTTATGACCTCATTTAACCTAAATTATCTCCCAAAAGTCCCACCACCAAATACCATAGTCAAATTAAGTTTCCACCTCTACAATGGGAATTACATTTCAACAGAAGATTTGGTGGGGACATTTAAACCATAAAAAAGAACTTCATGATCTACCTACTACCCAGTTAACTTCCAAGACCAGATATCACACTATGCTTATTTTCTCTCACTCCATGCAATCAGCCTATTTTTCAGGTAACTTTTTGAACATGCCTGTCAAACACCTGCTTCAGGACTTTTGAATTTCTATCTTCTTTGCCTAGCATAGTTTTATTTCTCTGTTTGGAAGGTGGGAAGTCTAAGATCAAGATGCTGGTAGATTCCTGGTGAAGATCCTCTACCTGTTTTGTAGATTGCTGTCCACTTGCTCTTGCTTCACACTGTGGACAGAGAGATGCCCCTGGTCTCTCTTCCTCTTCTTCTTTAATAATACCATTAGATTTGCTGGCATTTATTATTTGTGAATACCATTAAAGTCAGTTTTTTAAAATAATTTATTAGTGCATTGCAATTGCACTTTTCAGTGTGATTCAATGTGATACAAACATACATGCACACACCTTTCAGTGTAGTTCTTTCTGCATCCCACCCCACTTCCTCCTCTTCCCTCCCTATACATGTTAGTGAAATTGGTAGTAACACCTTCATATATTGCCAAAGTATTATTCAAACTGTTTCCTTCCTCAATCATCCTTTCTTTTCTTCTTATTACAAGCATGTTAACCCATCATTGGGGCCCTGCTCTTACAAACTCTTACAAACTCATGGAAACTTAATTACTTCCCAAGGTCCTTCCTCCAAGAACCATCATATTGGGGATTTGGACTTCAAGATATGAATTCTGAGTGGACTCATTCAGTCCATAACAGTGCAAAATTTAAATTTGATCCCATTTCAGTAAGCACTAAGATTCAGACCACTGGTCAGTATGCACAAAGAGGGAGCAGAGGAGGCTTGATGATCCAGAGAGTATACAGCAAGGGGATTCATTGAAAGACTATCTACTTAAAGTACCTACCATGTATTTTTATCATTATTTGGCATGACACTTTTTTGTTTATTTTATTGGCACTATTACTATTATACTTACTGTTTATTATGTTTATTACTATTATGCTTATTTATTGGCACTATTACCATTACTAATAATGAAACAGAGAGTGGGAGTATTTCAGAAGCCCAAGTTCTATCTGGAATTTTTCAAATATGTATTTTATTTCTTTTTTTATTTTTTGCAGTACCAGGGATTGAACCCAGGGGCATTCTACCTCCGAGCTACACCCCCAGCCCTATTTTTTATTCTTTATTTTGAAATGGGGTCTCACTAAGTAGCTGAGACTGGCCGCGAACCCAGATCCTCTGGTCTCAGCCTCCCAAGTACTGGAATTACAAGCGTGCGCCACCATGCCCGGCTTTTTATTTCTTATTGGCACATAGTAGTGTACATATTAATAGTGTGATATTTAAATATATGTATACAATGTGTGATGATCAGATAAATGTAACTGGTATATCCTTCATCTCAAACATTTATCATTTCTTGTGTTGGGAATATTCAAAATATTCTCTCTTAGTTATTTTGAAATGTACAATTGACTGTGGTCAACCATAGTTATCCTGTGGTTTCATAGGACAATAGAAGTCATTGCTCCTATCCAACTGCACCTCTGTATTTGTTCCCATGCTCTCTCCTGTTCTCCTCCACAAGCCCTTCCTCAGCTCTGATAACCACTGTTCTACTCTCTACCTCTATGAGACCAACTTCTCAGGTTCCACAGATAAGTGAGAGCATGCTGCATTTGTCTTTCTGTGCTTTACCTTTTCACTTAACATGATGTCTTCTGGTTCCATCTATGTTGCTACAAATGATAAAATTTCATTCTTTAAACTGAATATCCATGTACAAAAGAATGAAAGTAGACTAATACCTCTCACTGTATATAAAAACTAACTCAAAATGGATCAAAGATGTAAATGTTAAGACTTGAAACTCCAAAACTACTAGAAAAAATGTAGGGGAAATGCTTTATGATATTGATCTGGGCAACATTATTTTTGATATGCCAGGAAAAACATATGCAAAGAAAGCAATTTTTTTTTTTTGCAGTACCGGGGATTGAACACAGGAGCGTTCTACCTCCGTGCTACACCCCCGGCCCTATTTTTTATACTTTATTTTGAAACCGGGTCTCACGAAGTTGCGGAGGGCCTCACCAAGGAGAGAGAGAGAGAGAGAGATAGGGAGAGAGAGAGCAAGAGATCTGAGGCTGGCCGCGAACTGGGATCCTCCGGTCTCCGCCTCCCAAAGTACTGGGATTACAAGCGTGCGCCACCACGCCCGGCTAAGAAAGCAAATTTTGACAAGTGGGATTACATCAAAATAAAAAAGCTCCTGAATAGTATAGGAATCAATCAACAGAAGAAGAAGACAATCCAAAGAATGGGAGAAAGTATTTCTAAACTATTAATTTAACAAATAATTAATATCCAGAATATATAAGAAACTCAAATAACTCAAAAGCAAAAATAAGTACATAAATTTCAAATAATCTGATTTAAAAAATGAGTAAATGACCTAGATAGATATTTCTCAAAAGAAGATATGCAAATATCCAAGAAGTATATGAAATTCTTAACATCACTAATCAATGGGGAAATGTGAATCAAAGCCATAATGAGATATATTCTTACCATAGTTAAGATGCTTACTATCAAAAAGACCAAAAAATAACAAATAATGGTTAGGATAATGGAGAACAGAGAACTCTTATACACTATTGGTGAAAATGTAAATGTATTGTATTAAGGAAAACAATATGTAGTTTCCTCAAACAGCTAGAATATAATTACCACATAATCCAGTAATCACACTATTGGATATATATTCAAAAGAGATAAAATCAGTACGTTGAAAGACAACCATATTCACATGTTGAATATAGCACTATTCACAATAGTGAAGATATGGAATCAACCCAGAGGTCCACTGATGCACGCATGGATAAGGAAAATGTGATATGTATTCACAATATTTAATTACTGAGTGGTAGGGCCAATCTTGGAACAGATTTGGAAAATGATTATTGATACACTGATGACATACAAGTCTTTCTCTCTTATCCCTAATCTATCTCTAGAATATCAGATTAATATATTCAAATATGCTTTTGTCAAAGGGATCAAATTATGTTTTTGTGTATGCACAAACATGCCACAATGAAACATATAACTATATTCTGTATAGTTAATATGCACCATTAAAAAGCTTATGAAATGAAAAAGATAACTTCTGATTTCTTCTCTATCCTAACCTACTTTATTATATGAACTCCTCTTGATTCATCTCTTTTGAAGCTTTTCTAATATTCACCCCTCTACAGATCTCCATAACTCTGTCTTAAAATGGCTGTGAATCTATTTATTTTTCCTTATTCCTATTATTACCACATCAGTGTAAGCCACAATCCTTCTTCTATAGCCTCAGTTAATGCAACTGGCTTCTAGTTAATCTATTTCTCCACAATCTATTCTCTTAACTAATCATTTTAAAAACATAAATGAGATTATTTCCTTAACTCCTCTAATAGGTTCCCATGCAATGAAATCCAACTTTTTACTAGAATTCAAGACCCTGTATGTTTTGGTTCTTGACCCTAGCTTTAACCTCTTATCTTTCTCTGTCTACTGCCATTTATGCTTCAGTCTCTTCACATGATGCAGAGATTTATTGTATTAATACTGTATTCATTTACCATTGACTAACTAGGAAACCAAGTCACATTCTAATGTCAATCATCTGAATTTTTCTTTTTTTGGGGGGAGAGGGTGGCTAGGGGTTGAACCCAGAACCTCTCACATGTTAGGCAAGTGCTCTACCACTGAGCTACATACTGCTCAATGATGTGATTCCTATTTATTATATAAGAGAAACTGAAAATCTGTGGACAAGATATTAGGATTGTCTCAGCATCTAAATCATTCTTTTAGTCTTGGTTTCAAAGGGACTATACCTTTATAGGGGTCAGTATATCATAAGCCATGGGGATACAATGATTTGTCATATATAGAGGTCAACTGAGAGATATAAAAACGTTCTGGGAAATATAAAATGGAAAATGGGTCCAAAGACATATATACATGGAGAAACCTTAGAATTGATCACCTTATAAAGATACTTGATATTGAAAAGGAATTACACTGACATAAACCAGGCATACCTGTTATAGACTGCAACTTATGAGGGAGATTAATATTCTACCATAGAATTAACCGATGTGTGCATCTATACTTCTACCACCCTGAAACCCATCAAGATGTATAATGCACCAATAAATAAAAAATAAAATAATCAGTATTGCTTGTTTAAAAAATAACCCAGGTAATATATGATACTTATTTGCTTTATATTTCATCTTTTATGAAATCTATGCTTAGCCAGGTCCTTGGAAGAAGTAGTTAAGCATCCTTGGGATTTAGTCTGTGGTGATCACGATAATTTAAGTAAGAAAACCCTGAGCTGAGATTCTAAGGGAACAGAACAAAGGTGACAAGTCAGTTGACCCTCCCTACATATGGATCTGTCTTTCTGTGTTAAAATTTGAAAGTTTATTTTATAAATAAGCATGGGAATTCTTACACAGCTATTTCAGTCAGCATTCTCACTTCTGCAATCCAAAATACCTGATCACCATAACTGTAAAGGAAGACAGATTTATTTGCTTATATTTCTGGAGATTTCAGGGGTTCAGTCCATGTGAGGCCATGTGAAGTCTGTGGAGCTAAGGGCATAGCATGGGGAGCAGAGAGAGGAAGAGCACAAGAACCCTGCTCTCATATTATGGAGGAGAGAAGAAAGAGAGAGAGAGCAACGGGAGCAGGTACCATATATTATCCCTAAGGCCAGGGAACCCTTCTCAGCAATCACACTCCACCTCCAATATGGCTGCCTTGTCCCTGTCAGGTCTAGAGGGGCATTCTACATCCAAACCATGACAGCAACTCAATTGGCAGTATCTGATGAAAGTAAATCGATTACCAAAACTTAACTATCTGGATGTTAAACTCCAAGATTTAAGCTTTAGTGCAATTTCCTTTTCACTACAAGATTGTGGTAAATTAATCATTGTACTATTAACCCTTTGAGGTTATTAACTACTGATGTACCCAAAAGGCAAAACCAGGAAATGAGGAAAAGTCATTTGGAAACTCAGGCATAAAGAGCACTACCTACACAAATATAGAAACTTAGCAATGTAATCCTATTTCTACTTCAGCGTTTCTTACAGTGTGGTTCAAGTGATATCAATCGTAATCACATGAGCATTCTAAGAACGCTGGTCCATCAGTCCCAATAAACTCCATTAAACGGTCATCAGGAAGTAGATGTCCAAGGTACTAGATGATTTTTATGCAAAATTGAATGTCTTTGACCCAATCATCTAGATCCAAGGGTTTGGCATATTTCTATCACCTCGAAGACATTTTGGGGAGGAAAAAAAGCAAAATCTAGAAAACTCTCCTCCCAGTATAAGAGGAAAATGGAGTACTAGGGGTTGGCATGGGAGAATGTAATTAGAAAAAAAAAATTAAGGATTTAAAACTTAAAGAAATTTGATGGGAAAAATGGAAAGATTGTAACTAAATGTGCTAATGTATAGAAAATTGAAATGATGTCAAGGTACAAAATTGTAGAGATATGCTTTTAACTATATTGCTGTAGAGAAGATAACAAAGATGTTTTAAGAATTTAAAAAGACAAATGTTATCACACTAGTATTTCTATATTTACATCTCAGTTTCTGTCTTATACAATTTTCCTAACAAGTATTTGAGAAAATACCATCATTTAAATTATGAAATGAAAACATAAAAAAGAAATTGTCATGGAAGTGGAAGAGAAGCCTAGTAGTGAGCTATGAGGATAACTAGCAATTTCAAAATAATGGGAATAATGTATGCTAATGTGAGAGTTAATTTATATACACATGAGGCCTTACATGAAAGAATTGTAAAAAGACATATATCCCATGAAAAAATGGGGAGATTTTATACATTACATAGCTTTAGTTTCTAACTACCATTCAGTATAATTTTTTATAAATTATTGCCTTAAACTTTCCTAATACTAAAAAATAAAAACATACACTAGAGAGTTTTGCATCTCCATATCAAACTCCCACAGTATTTGTTCAAGAAGTATATTTTTAAAAGCATCGAAGTGATGTAAATGAATTCCATATGGTATACGTACATATGCTAAAAGGAAACTTTATTTTTCTAATCTAAGGGAACATCTGTACTTTATAACACATTTTTGGGTGTGTGTTATAGTCTGTTTTTCATACAAGATGGTTAGGCCACCATTATGTTCTTTTTATTCACTAGCAGGAATGCGTTTCCAACTCTTTTGTTTTAATTAGCCTAAAATTGATAGCTTAGGGTTTTTTGTTCTTTTCATGTTTATACCTAATTTTTTCCAATAATACTTGAAGATCAGCATACATTAATAGCTGCAGGGAAGAAGAAGGCTTAAAGAAATTAGCTGTCACCCACAACCAAAGATTTTATATTTTAATAAGCAAAGAGAGCTAAGTATTCTTTTATGTTGATCATGCATACAGATCACACGATTTCTATTGAAATTTAGACATCACACATTTTTACATGTCGACAAAAAATTCACATTAACATGCTTTTCAACATTACACAAATCTTCCACTTTGTGCTATTTAAGTTTTGTGGTATTCTGTTTATTTAAATAAGTGAATTATGATGAAATGTGAGGGAATCAAAGCACTGCCTTAATTAAGTGCTTGTAGCTAATTTATTTTACATAATTAATCTTCCATTTTAGTAAATTTTTTCCAAATAAAATTACTATAGATTTTGTTGTGCTAATGAAAAGATATCTGTTATAAAGAACATTTTTATTAATTATTGTTTTGATGGACTTTTAAATTTTAAAATAAATTTAAAGTAAATTTTAGGAGACTGTAACACTTTTACTGAGAAAAATCTCTATTTTTTAACTTCCAGATTTTAATTTTTAAGACAGTGCAGAGAGGATCACAAATTTGAAACCAGTGTGTTATAAAAATATGATCCACTGAAAGAATATACTGTACTGATTGATAGGAAATAACTTCTAACTTTTTCTGCCTTCTGTCCCACGATTGCTTTACTTTGAGCCATCACTCCCCTAGAGCTTTCTCTGGAAGGTAGCTGGCTATTTGTCAGCACTTGGTTCTTTAGAAAATACATTGTCTAAATTTTAATTTGGCTTTGCATATGTTTGTTGCAAAAATTTTTATTATGCTTCTAGGCATTAAAATTTTCATCCATCCTTCCAAATTTGTTGTAAAACACAAAAGCAGAAACAGAGTCTGGAAGTTGCATGCATGCTCACGTGTGGATGTGTGATACTGAGTCCATTGCATAGATGTGTTAGACACTCTGTCTCTCTCTCTGTCTCTCTCTGTCTCTCTCTCTCTCACACACACATACACATACACACACACACACACACACACACACACACACACACACACACACTCTTAAATCTCACAGTCTATTCTAGGAGATGGGAGCCAATATGGCAAGGTAGCATAAGTGATTAAGTCTTCCCACTTTTTATGTAGCAGGCTTCAATCAGGTAATTACATTTTACCTTGAGGTTGTGGCACTTACTTAAGGTATGATGAAAATATGCATTTATACTTAGCTAATTTTTACTGGAGGTGAGGAAGGCAACATTTTACATTAAAAAAAGATGGTATTTCCATGATGCATTCATTCTTAGGCTATGAGTCATGGCACTGCCTTTAATTGTTTTATTGACATTGACGATTGAATACTGCAACATTTTCTTTTTCTGCTTATCACTTTAGAAGATTGCTAGATTACTCTCCACTGATTAAAAATGGCTATTTCTTACACACTTGCTTTTTATATTGTCACTTGATATTTAAAAGCAGTAGGTAATCCATCTCCCTTTCACAGTTTACATAATGTTTGAAATGTTTGCATGATTTCTAGGCAAAATGCTCTTTCTTCATCATATTGTGTTTCTAGGCTTCAATATAGTACTCCTCAGCTTTAAAATTATATGAATTCTTTAATAGCACTTTCTTTACCAGCCTACCAAGAAATTACTGCCTGGTGTCTCCATTCTTCTCCTTACATTTTTGTCTTAGATTTTTATGATGTCTTACTTGGACTCATGACCATAACCAGGAAAAACTATGATACCACCCAGAGATATGTCTTGGCAAACTTAGAATTAAATATATCAACTATTAGTATCCCTTAAATCTGTGGTAAGAAAATATGTGTTTCATTAAAGAATTAATGCTAAAAGTGAGATTTGATTTATAAAATATTACTTGAATAATTACAGATTTTAGAGCACTTTTATGACAAAAGAGGGAAAGCTTCAGACTCAATTATTTTTTCATGAAGAAAATAAGCACATTTTTAGCATTTTACTCTGAGAAATATATTTCTCAAATCAATATCAAACATGATGTTCAGCTCTTCGTCTAAAAATATGTTTGTAAATTATGATGACAATAGCTACATTTGGGTTCAAGCAGTTAATACCTAGACAAGCAACAAACTTAGAGCCTCAAGGCAGTAGATTCAAAGAATAATCTAGGTATAAGTCTCAAAGAATTGTTACTTTAAATTTGTCATGATTTTTTTTATAAAAAAATAAAAAATGATAAAAATTAATTTGCTTGAGAAGTCATTGGAGTTAAGAAAAATTTGAGAGCCAGGCATAGTGGTGAACACTTATAATCACAATACTTGGGAGGCTGAGACAGGAGGATTGAAGGGTCACGACCAGCCTCAGGAACTTAATGAGGACCTCCACAACTTAGTGAGACCCTGTTTCAAAATAAAAAAATTTAAAAAATAGGACTGGAGTGTAGCTCAGAGGTAGAATGTACCACAAAAAAGAAAACGAAAAAAGGAAAAAACTCTGAAAGCACATACCAAGTATGTAGATGCATACATGTCGATCTGATATGATGAAGAGAAAAGTAGAATAAAACATATTATAGAAATAAAAGGTAATATTTACCATGTGATAATGAAAGAACATGTGATACTTATTCTCTATGAGAAAGGAAAAAGGACTGACAGAGGGAATCGTAAGAGCAAGATGAAAACATGCTGAATCAAGAGCACATATGATGAGGAAACCTCTTGGGAATAAAACCATAGCCTAGGAATGCATTGAAACTGATTGAAGATTTTGCTACAGCTACGTGCTAATTTGGAAGACTGGAAATTGGAAGGTTGAATTTCCATTAGGTCATGTGAAGAAGTACTAAGGATGAGCTATTTAAATGGCCGTTTACATGATCTTTAAAGTTTTGGCATGAACAGAGATTAACAATTCCCAAATCGAGGCAAAAGCATTTCATAATTGTGCTCTTAAGCAAATTGAGTGATCCAAGAGAATTTCCTTGGATTAGAGAAATGTCTATAACCACCGAAATGATATAGAGTCACTTATTTGATTTTGTTGAAAGCACAGACTGCCTTGATGCTTTTAAGAGAATCATATTAAAATGAAATAATTATTGCTATCATGACTGCTAATTTTTTATATCATTGTGTCCATTGCTGTGGACATAAGCACCCGTATCTATTATGTTAATTAATTCTCAAAATAATCCCATAAGTAATTGAAGTGGTGATGTAGAATTAGTAAGAAAGATGAGAAGTCAATAAGGCATGGAGTAGAGAAAAAAGTATGGTAAGACAGAAAGTAGCAACAGAAACTATTCAGGAAAATCTGAGAAATTCAGAATTGCTACACCATAAAATAATAGAAGAGAGAGTGGAGGCAGAGGTGGCAAGGCAAGGCAAAGGGTAAAGCTTTTGCCCAAATGTTAAGTCAGGAAAACTCTGTAGACTAAGCCACAGAAGTTAACCACTATCCTCCACTGAATGTAAATCTACTTAATAATAGTGAGCAAAACAGAAGCATGATCATATGTACCTTTTATAAAGTTTTCTCCAAGAGTATGTGAGGAGAAATAGAATGGTAGGGATAGAAGTAGAAAAACAATTAAAATGTTAAAATAGTCATGCTGCCCAGATCTTGAATTAAGCTAGTGTTGATGAAGACAGATAGAAGATAAAAGAGAAGAAACACTTTGAAATTTTTAATTTATAGGATTTAGGACACATTTAAATGTGACAGGATAGAGAAAAGATGAAGTCTCGATTGCCTTCTAGATGTGAAATGATCTATGAAGACCAAAACCTGGTGAACATTATTTATTATTTGAGCTAAATCTGAAACTTTTTGAGAAACTTCTCAACTTTCCACCTTTTATCTAAAAATATATATCTATTTTCTGTATAATGGACAGCAGATTCCAGTAAAATGCTGGATGATCTTGAAACTCAAGAGAATTCGTCAGAATTCAGGGGATATTTACTTCTACCCCACCCCCTTCTGCTTCTGCTCTAGCGAGAGGAGTGGTCTTTCGCATTAGTAAGTGAAAGATGTCATTTGTAAATTATGTCATAGTTCAGAAGCGTTGAGACAATGATACTTTGTAAAATAAAACATTTTGGATCACACAGACATTTTGCTCAGAGAGCCCTTAGCTTTAATTTAGTCATCCACAGTGGAGAGTGCAGAGTAGAGAGGATGTTGAAGGTGTTCTGGAGGCAGGAGCAGCTAGAATTATAGGATTGAGATACTTTATAGCCTCCCCTAAGATGCTTTTATATCTTCCAAAGAAAATGGAACTAAACAGAGCATTCTTACAAGAGTCTTGCTTGCACACTAGACAGCGTCATTACCATGTGTGACTACAGGAGATTGTGTGTGTGTGTGTGTGTGTGTGTGTGTGTGTGTGTGTGTGTGTATTTTTTGGAAGGAAAAGGATTATGGAAGAACTTGAACATCAGTGTGTAAAAAGATAAAATGAGAAGCCATATTAGGCACTTGAGCAAAATAATTACATGAAGAAAGTAATATTTTATTGGGGATAATACATCAATATTGTAAAAGAACCCTTAAAATGTGGCAAAGATAATTAAATTAGGATCATTCACTTCCAGTGATAATGTAGACATAAATAGGAGCAACTCAAATCCAGTGATGGCAACTGTAATTAGTGTCCAGGGAGATAATGTAATTGTGTAGAATTGAACAATAGAAGTTGAATCAGGAATAGTGGAAATTATCATCAATTGGGAGAATTTTTAAATTAAGATAATTTTAAATTAAGAAAGATTTGTTATCAGGGCCTATAAATAATGAGTTTTACCACTGCCTTAATAAATATAATGATTACTTTCATATATATGAAATAAAAAGATGGATCTACTTATGCAAAGACCTATAAAATATAAAAAGTTTGAACAAGATTAAACATGTTATAGTGCATATCTAAGAATTTACTTTTAATTCTTAATTTTGTATGACAATACTATAAATTTTAAAAATCAAAGATTTTGCTAAATATAAAGAGTGGATTTAGAAGTAAAACGCATAGCTTCTTGAAGTCTACTACCCTGTTATCTGATGTCATGATAATGCTGTGACTCATGTCGTACATATGTCATTGGCCATAACAAGTTGTGTGAACCAGTTCAATATCAACAGACAGGGAAGTCGAATACACTCGTCAGGACTCCACAGTAAAGATGTGGATGCAGAGAGAGGTGAAGGATTGAGGCCAAGTGGACAATTAACTACTGCATTTACACAAAAATATTATTTGGAATATCAGCAATTTAAAAAAAAATAATGAATCAGAAGTTAAGTACATTTGTGTAGGCTTAGTGATGTAACATATATACTTACACATTTAGAGAGATGAATTGTTTTATTTTTAATTCATAAACATCCATCTATCAAATAGAACATCTTTCTCAATCTACTTCATAACCCTTTCTTCATTTCGTTTTCTCTCTCCCTTCCTAGATAAATTTTGAGCACTTATTTCATGGTTAGTCATTTAAAGTGCAAGCTATAGCTTCAGATTACTCAAGTAAAAGTCATGCCACCTCTTTATTGTTTGATTTGTAGCCAATCATTTATTTTCTCTAGCCCATATTATCCTCAGCTATATAACAGAGGTAGATGTCACCTCACAAAGCTTTTGTGAGGCGCAAATGAAAGAAAGCAAGAAAATCAGCAGAGTACATGGCACATAGCAAGTACTTGATAAATATTAATATTGGTTATGAAAGAAAAAATTGAAATTATCAAAAATAAAAAAGAGTAGACCTGGACTAGTGTTCAAAAAATGACATTTCTTTGTAAAGCAAATAAATAAATAAAACATAGCTGGTGTGGTGGCCCATGCTTGTAATCCCAGTACTTGGGAGGCTCAGGCAGGAGGATTACAGGTTTGAAACCAGCCTCAGCAATTTAGGGAGACTCTGTTTCAAAAAAATAGGGCTGAGGGGTGTAGCTTGGAGGTAGAATGCCTCTGGGTTCAATCCCCACTAACCCCCACACACACGCATACACACACACAAAAATGTGTATTTTTAAGAGGGTTAAGATGCCCAGATATAAATAATTTATTGGTATATGACCTTTTCCCCTTGTGAGGTGAAAATACAACTAGGCTTAAGTTTCTCTTTCATAGCCAACTAAACTTGTTTTCTATTTGTTTTGAAAACTAATGTTGCTGAAACTATTCATACAGGAAAGATTATTTCCCATAACACTTTTTTTTTCCATTCAAAGACCACTTTTTCTGTTGCTTTAAATCATTCTCAATTTAAATGAGATCGAATATGACTTACATAGTGCTTGGAAGACTTTGAATATTTATGATATACTTGTAGATATTTGTGGTTAAAATATAAAAGTGCTTTTTAATCAAACCAAAACATTTTAAAGATTATGTTTCATATTCAACTGTTTAATGACTAAGCAAAGTCACAAAGATTCTATTGTCTCTGTGTAGAATTTTATAAGGTGATGGGCTACAAGCATGAGAAATATTGGCTAGTGAGCTTAAGTTCACAAACATTCTTACTTTGCATTAAAAAATCTATAACTAGGTTTATTTCTCAGGTTCTTATTTAAAAATGGGAAAAGTGCTTCAGTAGTTATCGCAAAGAAAATACTTCCAAATACCATAGGAGATAACCCCAATAAGAAAATAGAAAGGCCGATTTTAATGCCTTATTTGGCTATTCCATCTAATATTCAATAGAGTACTCAAAAGATGCTAAAATATTGAATTGGGGAATTGGTAAAGTACTAACTGATGCCTTTTGATTAGTCATGTAAAGTGAAAACATTTTCTGAAAGCTAAATGGAAATGGCTACTAGGTAATAAGCAGCTAAGGAAAGGATAAAATGCTTCATAGGAAGAAATTCATTTTTATTCATTGACTATTACACAGGAAATTTTTATTCTGCCTAAGGAGAAAATAGAGAATGAAGGACTCAGTTTGCGATATATCAATGTTTACAAGAATGTGTAAGAAACAAGACTTTATATGGTGCCTATGACAGAATCACTCTGAAAATACATGCATTATTATGAGATGATGATGGTGACCATTCAGTACTTGATCTCCAGCAAAGCAAAATGGGCAAGCTGAGCTGTTGTGAGCTGGCCAGACTTTAAACATTTCTCTGCCAACTTTATCACCCTCTTCCTGGACACAAATATCTTTTTTTCCCTCATCCTGCTATTCCTCCTTTTTCTCTTCCTCCTCTCCTTTCTTCTTTTCACCAATATTAGAATACATAGACATAAGCCCACAAGTGGAGACAGTAGTTAACTGAGGACTGTGTTTAATGATAAGCAACTGAGAGATCCAGAAATACAATTTTCATTGTATCCAAGAGATGAAATTGCACTTTCAAGACAAGGAGATAAATGCCAAACCAGAGCAGAGAGGAAGAATCTTGAGGGTCAAGAAGGAAATGCAAGAGTGCTGGTATATTACGTGGCTCTTGAAGATTTAGTATGTACCCGCTGAATAAAGAAAGTGTCAAAGGGGCCTCCAGAGAAGGAAGAATATTGTAGGAAATATACACTGGCTTTGAAGACACAAACTGTCTGAAGTGATTAGTTCTCAAGACAGAAAGAAGAACAAGAGTATGGGAGCCCATGAGCTTCTCTCAGGCCTGATCACCTTCCGGCTTAGACCGATCCTGTCTTCTAATTCTCCCAGTACCAGGGCTCACTAGCTTCTAATTAGTTTCAATTTTTGACATGATAATTCCTAATTCTGTCCCCTGTATGACTTGATACTGAAATCCCACAAAATTGTAAATATACTTCATCTGGAGGCCTTAGCCAAACAATCTGGCTGAAAACTTCTACCCTTTCTTCACGACCACAGATCCTGGTTTTGATATAAAGAATATGCACTAAGTATATAAACATATACATTTAATATAGAGAATGGCAATTTGTCTGTAATGAGTGACTCTCCTGCCTCCCTGTATGCTGAGATTAGGGTAAACTGAAAATGTGATTATTTGTCATTTAACTTATAATTGGGGGGAGAGGGTCTAGAAAGAATGAAAGTAAACCTCTAATATCTTTACCAAATATCTACACACATATTTTTACTCTGATCTTGTCACATTGTTTTAATTTTTTTCTTATAGTCTTATTTGTTTGAAATTTATTGTAGCCACTGGTTTGCTTAGGTATATTAAACCTATTCAAGCTTTTGCCACCTTAACGAACATCATTAGCCTATAAAATATTTGCAATAAATTATTGTAGAATAATTAGTAAATCTCTATTCCGCTGTTGTTTTTTGACCAATTGATTTGAAATTTATGACCTTGGCAATATATAGCCCCATTGTAGAATGATTGTAATGAATGAGAAAAGTGGCTTTACACAATTCAAGTCTCCACCTTTAAAATTTTTCATAAACAATGAAATAAAACTTGAAGGTAAAAAAGAAATTTATTTCAGATGTTTATGAAACACAGAGTTTCCTCGGGCTTTCTGGGTTCTTCAGCTCTGCATTTAGAAAGTGCCAGGAAAACACATGTCCACCAACAGAAGATGGAGACATCAGCAGAGTAGCAGAGTGGGGTGACTAGGGAAAGGGTGGGTGCATGTGGGGAGTAAAGAACACAGAAGTTCACGTGGAGTAAAGGAGAGAAGGAGCACACACAACTTCAGAAGACTCTCTTTGAAGTCAAGAACAATATGTCTAGTAGCTCTAGGGCAGGGGTGCACAGTGTTCTGACAGGAGAAATTTTTATTCAATCCCTACATTTATTTGCAAGTATGTGCATTGGAATGCTGGTGTGCAAGAAATAAAGGCCCTAATGGAATCTTCTCTAACTACTTCCTCCAATTCCCAGTCTTACTGTCATATATTTGACCATGGATGGTTGATGAATTTTTGCTTAATTTGTTACTTAATCACCCTACCTTTTTAAATTATTTGGTCTCTGTTAACAACAGAAATGATTGGCATAACTATAGACACTGCTATTCCTCTCTAGAAATTGGTATGACACAAGTAAATTAAGTCACATATTTTACTGAGTTGTAACTAAATTATAAGATTTTTCTCATTTTACTCATCAGTATTACATGGGAATATACGAACCTTATTGCTAGATGAGTTTCTTGAACTATTTTCTACTAGCCAATCAAGTTATATGTTTATTTTTAACTGATACACAAAAACATAAAAATTGTACATATTTATGGGGTACCACAGGATGTTTTGATACATAATACTGTATAATGTTTACCAATCAACTTTTGATCAATGTGTTAAAATAAACAAAAAAACAACTTTGCCATATATCATTCCCAATGTGTCATGCCAAAGCAAATTTCAATATAGCAAAATAATAGCTGCACTGAGGATGTAAGAACCAAGGACAAAAATAGGACATAATTAAGACCAAGTTTCTCATCTAGTGAAAAAAAAGGGGAGATAGGCCTTTATTCCAAAGGTTGATTCAAAGTGGGGAGAAAGAGCTCTGTAACATAATTGTAACACCATTTTATAGCCCTGTACTTCAGTGGCATTTAGAATATAAATAGGTCATTTTATCCAAATTCACTATTTGGATACTTGATTTTTCCTGCACCTTTCAACTCATAAATTACTGGTAATTAAACATTTAAATGTATTGTAAAAACAAAACAAAAGACTCTTGGTCTATACAGGGCAATTTTGTTCAGTACCCCAAAGAGCATGGTTTGTATTTGCGGTGCATGGGACTACATAGCTCAGGACAGTTTTTACGCTCTATACGCCCAGCCTTTGCGGAACTATACTTTCCAATTTACAACAGGAAATCCAATTCTATAAAAATCTAATTATTTCATATGGTGGACTCAGCATGACTCTCCCCCATACTCCTTCCTCCTTTATTTGGCTGGGTGATGAGTGTGTTTCCTCTAGGGGTTTATATTTTTTCAACCCAGCTACATTTCGAGAACACACATACAAAAAAAGGGATTTGGCACACATCTTTTCCCATCTCCTTTCAGTAATTATAGTTAATGAAACTACGTGTGTTTTTTCACTTGTGTGGTCCTCTGGAAAATAAGAGTTTATTTTATTCCAAAAAATGTCATTTCAGTATTTTGGTTAGTTCAATATTATTATCTTTTTCAAGGGTAACAAGCAGATCCATTCCAAAAATATGTTAATAATTATGGTATTAACCAAGAAAGAAACTGCTGTACTTCAAAATTAAAATTCATCGTCTGTTGCTCTGTTCTGTAATAACTAGGTCATGAGTTTGGGTGCTCCTGCTTAACATGCATTTACTATCCATATGTATTCCCTCACCTAGAGGCCTGATATTTTTAATGAGATTATATCAAAGGATGTGAAGGCTGCAGAGTAGTAACATCATTTTACTGGGTAATTCCCAGAACTCTGATCCATTTCAGTGAGGCAATTAAGACTGCTGACTACAATAAATGATACTAAGAGATTATAGAGGTTTTTCCGCATGAGTGCATAGTTTAAAAAATAATTTAGGTTTACTTAACATAAAAAAACACTTCCAGAGGGGAAAAATGTGGGCTTTTTTTTTTTCTTTTCATTTTTCAATTTAGCTGAATGCATCGAAGCGATTTTCTCTCACTGCGTCTGTGTGGCACTTACGTACACTCTGATGATAAATGATTTCTTTGAGGTGTACTAAAAGAAGTAGGTTTTAATTGTGTGCTTTTCCTACATGTCACTAATATCTATAATGTTCATTAGCATGAGATCCTCTCTGTTATTTAGCCAGGGAAGATGAATATGTCTAAATATCATTTTCATCAAAAGCTGTGTGCGTCTCAGCCCCTTTCTCCCTCATCGGCAGATTACCGCGGCTGCTTCTAAAGACAATAGGAAGATCCCTAAAAACAAACACAGGAAAATCAAAGTTTGTTGTCTTGAAGAGTTAATTCTGACAGTGAGGTGACCTTTATCCACCCCCCCATACTCTTTCTTTTTTTATTTTATTTTATTTTTTTATCAAGCCTCTCCAAAGGGACTCATCATATGCAGGGTTCTATGAAGAGAAAAAGCAGAGCATTGTCCTTATCACCTCCTTCCAGAAAGTGGCAGAGTAATAGGACTTTGTAAGGCGAAATGAAGCCCAGTCTGATGGCTGCTGATTAAAAATTGACTCTGCCACATCAAAGAGGAGTTGAAGGTGAAAATGATGATCACTTCCCTCTCCCAGGGACCCTGCACCATTTCTTTTATTCAACCTTGAAAGGTTCTTTCTGAATAAGATAATATCCCTCGAGTCCATTCTGCCTTGGCAGCATGGAAAAATGTAGATCAGTATGCCTATTCTTTATGAAAAAAAATGGGATTTTGTTAATGACATAGCACTTTAAAGTGATGGCTTGTATGGGGTAAATGCTGAGAAATTAATTATAAAATGCTTCTTAGTCTATGGATCAAATTAATTGTTGGTATGCAGACACTAAAAAGACTACTCTACACCTAGACTGCCTTTGCTGCTTTTCCCCTGATTGTTTTCACCCTTAGACATAACCGAGCCGCCTGTGTCCCTTTTTATTTTCACCGCATTGTACAAACACTGAATTCTCAGAAAGCTTGTCATCTGTAGTATAATATTCTTACACATAAAAGGAAAAGTATCTTTTTTATGTCAACATGTATTTCAGGTCTCTATTTCCTGAATGTCTGATGCTGCCCATTTGGAGATACACCCTCCAGAGTATTCAAATATATAAATATACATGCACATAAAGCTATAGATACACAGATACAGCCCAGCTACACTAACACATGTCTGCAAAAATAGAATTTATAAAACATGTATGTATTTATAAACAAATACAAAAATGTGACTCTATACAGAAGTATTAGAGAAAGAGAAACAATGTTTAATACTGCATGGAAAAAATAAACAGTATATGTACAGAATCTATAAATCCTCTGCACATTTGTTTTAGATTTGCCTATTAACCCTCACTTGTCATTAAACACAATGCTTCAGCAGGCCATTCTTAGCTTCTTAAAATACAATTCAAAAATTAAAAATTAATTCAATTTTTTGATAATTAATTGAAATTATTAATATTTAAATTGAAAATGAATAAAATGGAAGCCATCTATTTGGGTACCTGAAGTATTTTAAAAATTAATTTTCTGAATGGTTTTCCTTGTCAAAATAGAACATCACTTAGCCAACATATGTGAAGATTACAGGTTCTGTACTTCTATATCCAGACATTGCACAATATTTATATATGATACATACTTTTGAGTCCCAAAATGAATTTATGTATATAAGATGGTGAGCTTTTAAGTTTAGCACATATAATAAAAAATGCATTGTAATGTTTCTGTTTTTTCCTTGGAATATTTAAATAAAATATTATCATCTTGCTTATAACTCAGGAAAAAATTCTTATTTTTAATATAGAAGAAATTGTGCTATATAATTATATCAAAAACAGCAAGTACACTATTAATGACATTAAAGATGGAAGAATAACAATATGCATGTATGCATAAATGGAAAGATAGGTACATAAAATAAATGTTTTTCTGCTATTGATATTTTTAATTTCTTAACTTTTAAAATTTTTCTTCAAAAATAATTACAATATTCTTATTACATTAGTGTCAAGTTTAATATGCTTATACTTGGAAGTGAATGATTTGAGCTACCTTTCACCTAGAATATTTATTTGTTTGATTTTTAATACTCAATCTCAAAGACTATCCAGGTTTCCTTTTAATGTAGACCTCTAAAGAGAGCCCATCCAAATTACAAAATACATTCTGAGAAAATGGCCTTCAAAAAAAAAACATTTAATATCATTTTGTCACAGGTTTTCGTTATACAGTAATATATTTCATATTACAATGTGACAATAAATTCATTCAAAATATTTATTTGAAATGACTCATTCTTATTCTAAACTATATTATATTAATTATATTTCCATGGAAGTTATAGAATTAGTATTGTAAACATATGGCCTTTTATATGTGTTCCTGCTTTCCTACAAAATTGTTCAATATTACCAATCTAATTAAAATGAATTTTTGTCTGGTACTTATAGCTACAATCTTGTTTCACCTAAGGCATGAATTATTTATTCAAAAAAAATAAGAAATTGAGAGTAAAAGGTGATTAATCCTGATTTTTTCTTATTCTTTGTATAATCTTTATTTTTTATTTATTTATTTATTTTTTTTTTTTTTTGCGGTACCAGGGATTGAACGCAGGGGCATTCTACCTCCGCGCTACACCCCCGGCCCTAATTATTTTTTTATGCTTTATTTTTGAAACTGGGTCTCAAGAAGTTGCGGAGGTCCTCACTAGGGAGAGAGAGAGAGAGAGGAGAGAGGAGTGAGGAGAGAGGAGAGAGAGAGAGAGAGAGAGAGAGAGAGATCACGCGCGTGCATGCGCACTGAGGCTGGCCGCGAACCCAGATCCTCCGGTCTCCGCCTCCCAAAGTACTGGGATTACAAGCGTGCGCCACCACGCCCGGCATCTTTATTTTTTTTTCACTAAGCTTCTTAAAAGCAGGGGTCATTTGTTTGTTTCCCTAATGTCTTGCTTAGTGCTTAACATACACATGATTTTCAAATATATTTGATCAAATACTTATAATAAGAACAAACATTTAAAAATAGATTTACAAAGAATTAATTGATAATGAATGTTCAAATGGTCAGACGAGTTTGTATGTGTTATTAGTGGTTTTCCAGCATTATCGTAAACCTAGCAGAATCAAATTGATTAAAGAACTTTATCAGTGCCAGCAAAAATTAAGTATGATTTACATTAGTGATTAAGGCTCACAATATAACCTATTATCAACTTTCTTCTCATTAGAATGTCCATTTTGAGATGTGGCACTCGAATCATTCCCCCAAGCCCACCTAACTCATAGAGATCACCTGATCCCATATTGCAGATGCGTCACACATTGATCTGGGCAAAAATTCTTATTTTCTTGTTTTAATCCAAAGTTTCTCCACCTTGGCACTGCTGGAACTTGAATTAGAGCATCCTTAGCTGTGGGGGCTCTATTCACGTGGTAGGCCAGATAGCAGCATCCTGGGCCTCTGCTGATTTGATGCTCATAGATTCCTCTTCACATCCAGATCCAGTTGTGTGGACCGTGAATGTCTCCAAGACATTACCAAACAAACCCTGGAGAACACAATTTCTCCCATCCCCACCCCTGGCCACTGACATCCTTGGCTGTAATCCTAGAGACTAGGTAAGAACCTCATGTTGTTATTGAAAAAGCCAAACAGAAAGCCTAAAATCATTCTGTGGCTTGAATTTAGAAGGTTTCTGTAGTTCTTATTTAGCCTTTGTGTATTACAACCCATAGAAATTTTTTCAATATTCGCAATCACATAGTATTCGCATTCTTTATTATTCTGCCTAGGACACTTCAGTAGTAGCCTTTAAATTATATGTAATTGTTTTGTGTAACACTTGTTATGCCAACACAATTGCAAGTGCTGTAACATGGTAGAGGGTCTCACTAGTCTTCATCACTTGAGTTCAATCTCTACTTTTGACTCTATTGGACCCCACTTTTCATCTGGGTCTGAGTGTTATTACAAAGTTTTCCAAAGGTTGGGTGACTTCTGAAATCTCATCCTATTAATTGAAATGAATTCTAGTTTGTTTTAAAGTGTCAGTCTCAAACTCGATTTAATGTTGTTTTGCCTTAATCATTTATCACTCCAAATCAATTACTCCATTAAAGTCTGAAAATAGCACATGCTTTAAACAATATTGCTTGGATTAGAGGAGGGGGTAGCACGTTCTTGCTCTAAAACACCATCCATTTTTTTTTAGGTGAATTATCTCCAAGAGTTGAGAGTATGGAATACAGATAAAACAGGCAGGAATCTCATCTAACTTTCCACTTGCCATTGGGAGATAAATTGTTGGTTTTGTTCTGGTTCAGTCTATTTTTGTTTTCCAGGTGTTTTGTGCCTCTGCTAATTTGGTGGCTTCAGGTGAATCATGTGTATGGTTGGTTTTTGCTTAGCCATATTCACCATCCTCCAGCTTTCTCTGCACATAAGCATTCAATCCTTTTCTGCCACCGTATGAGATTGCAAAGTTAGTGAGCTAGAATAGGAGTTACCCAGATCATGTCCCAAGTACACTATATCATGGCCCCATCCAGTCTTGCTGGGACCTTGCAGATCTCTTATCTTCAACTCAAAGACCAGAGACAAACTCCATTTTATATTCAGGAATGCCCCCAAATTTCAGAAATAAAAATGTTAAATATCCCTCCCTTCTTTCCCATATTTGAAGACTAGAACTGAAAACAGGCACACATTAATTTCTAGGCTCCCAGGATGATCTGCAAACAACTCTCTTCTCATACCTCTATTGTCTTAGAGGCATGATAGGGGGCTGGATAGACTCAATTGTGAGTGTTTCCCATTTGCGAACATCCCCAATCTTTAGGATTAACTCTTGGATCTCTACTCATTTGGATTTAGGACAATAACATTTATCACTCAAAAAGTTTGACAACCTTCACAACTCTCTTGCACCAGTATTAGAACACTCACTTTTATACTCAGCTCTCTGCAAGCTTCTTGGGAAAGTGGCTTGCCTCAGGATTCCTTACTTTGATGCCTGTTTTCCTCAGCTCAGAACCTTGACACATTTTTATGAAGAAGGGAAAAAATTGCATGATATCCTGTTATCCATGCATGACTATTTTTTCTTCTTTCATAGGATTTATCTTATGAAGGAGTGATCTGTCTCTTAATTTGATGATGGCAAGAATGAAAACTTTTGGGGAAAGAAGAGGGGAGGGAGGATGGGGAAAGCCTTATTAATGGGTACTAAGTTATCGTTATACAGGGGGAAAAAGCCCTGGTGTGCTATTAGACAAACAGTAGAATGACTATAGATAATGATAATATACTCCATATTTATTGAAAACCTAAAAATGAAAATTTGAATGTTTTTATAAAAAATCAATGATAAATATTTGAGGAAATGGATAGATATACCCTGATTTGTGCATTGCACAATATGTACATACATCAAAACATCACATGGTCCCCCATGTGATGGGGTACAATTTTTACATATCATTCTTTTTGTGTTTTGTACTGAGGATTGAACCCAGCAGCATTCTACTTCTGAGCCACACCCCCAGCCATATTTTACTTTTTATTTTGAAACAGGGTCTCACTAAGTTGCGGAGGGCCTTATTAAGTTACTGAGGCTGGCTGCAATCCTGCGATCCTCCTGTTTCAGAGCTCCCAAGAACTAGGATTACAGGCAGGTGCCACCATGCCTGGCTATAGCCTGGCTATATATCACTTTTAAAAAGAGAATGAAAGAAAAACTGAATACTGAACCAGTTTCTTGCATTTACATTATATAATTGTGAAGGTTAATTTTATGTCAATTGGGTAGGTATTTTTGGACGAGATTAACTTTTAAAACAGGGAACTTTAGGTAAAGCAGACTGCCCTTCATAATGTGGGTGGGCCTCATCCAATTAGTTGAAGACCTAAATAAAGCAAAAGACCAGCCTTCTCAAACAGATAAACTTGACGACTTATGTACGCCTTGGGACTTAAGCTGAAACATCAGCTCTGCTGGGTCTTCAGCCTTAGAGCACAACCTACAGATGTTGAACTTCACAGCTCCAAAAGCATGTGAGGAGACAGTTCTTTAAAATCTCTCTTTCTCTCCCCTCCCCCTGCTAACAGTTCTGCTTCTCTGGAGAACTCTGACTAATACAATAATTAAGGAAAAAAAAGGTACGCAACTATACTGCATCTTATATTCATTTAAATATATAAAGGATTTAAATTAATTTTTCAGGTTAAAATTACTTTCCATTTCTAACCTACATTATAATAGAGTGCTGGGTTTCTAATTAGTGGTTCTCTTTAATTGGAAAGGGTGTCAGAGCTTAAAAGTGCTTCGTATATGTGCCTTTGACAGATGGAAATCTTGGCCATCAAATATGTTAAATATTTTGAAAATGACATATTCTAGTCCTTTTACGGAATATATATAAATATATAAATATATAAAATATAAATATTATATATACATGCAAAATCTTACATATATACAATTATATAACATACTATATATTATAGAGATGCATGTACTGTATATAGAGATATATGTATATTGATATGATATATGTTTTTCTATCTGGTCTCAGAAATCTTAGAATTAATTTCACATAAATCTATTCTGAGGCAGGGGAGGGGAGCTTCATTAAGCCTTGATTGCTTTTGGTTCTTATCTATAGGAGTCATTTTCCTGTTACAAAAATAAATTTATTAGCCGGGCGTGGAGGCGCACTCTTGTAATCCCAGTACTTGGGAGGTGGAGACCGGAGGATCCGGGTTCGCAGCCAGTCTCAGCTACTTAGTGAGGCCCTCCGCAACTTCGTGAGACCCGGTTTCAAAGTAAAGCATAAAAAAATAGGGCCGGGGATGTAGCTCAGAGGTAAAATGCCCCTGGGTTCAATCCCTGGTACCGCAAAAAAATTAAAAAAATAAAAAATAAATAAATAAATTTATTAAATTATTATTAGTGGAAGTTTTATCTACAATTTTGTGACTAACTATATAGAGATGTCTCATCCTATAAATTCTAATTTCTTTTTTTGATATTCTTTTTTGCTTTGTTTTCATTTTTATTATATACTTTTATTGGTGCATTTTAGTCTCACATCATAATGTAAACATGTTGACAGTGACATACATGCTTGGTGCCCCTTCTCCCCCACCCCCCCGGCTCCCTCTCCATCCTCCCTTCCCCATACTGAGATTGAAATTGGTATTTTCATATCTGTACACAAAGTCGATGGTAGTAATTCCTTCATGGGTCCTCACTCCTCCCCCTCCCCTTCCCCTAGACCACCTTCCTGGCTCCACTGAGCTTTCTCCTCTATTATCTGGGGTCCCTCTGGTATCTCAATTACTCCTTAGCTTCCAAATATTAGAGAAAACATATGACCTTCACTTTCTGTGACTGGCTAATCTCATTTAACATTCTTTTTAGATTGTTCCAGCAGACAGTGTGAACTTCTCTGAAAGTGGAATAGAATGCATTTAAATATGGCAATGCCCTAATCTAAATCTTCTACTCTGAGCAGAGAGGTGAAGTAACAATTAATTACTTATTACAGTAGTACTCAATACCTCTCAAGAAAGTGAATGCTTGAGAAAAACAGGACAACAGGTGACTTATAATTTCCCAGATTTCCTTGGTGTTAGAGCAGGAGTGGAAGGCAGCCCTGTGCTGTTATATGGTATCAGCATACAGCACCATAAAAAGAAGTGGGACTCCAAGACATTGCGACATAACAAGTCAAGAACTCCTTCATAGAAACTCAGAAAAGAGAGAATATTAAATAATAGTCTGTTAATAATATATTAAAAAGACAAAAGTGGCTGTTAGGTAGATTATGTTCTATAAATAATTTTCTATTCAATATTAGTTTATAATGCATCTTAGAAAATAAAACAAAAGCTATTGATTCTGGAACATTCACTCAATAATTAGAACTATTATTTCTAGAAAATTCACCCAATAACTTTAAATTACAATTACACTTTCACTTTTATTTTTTGGAAAGAGCCTTCATTTAAAATCTAAAATTTCAAAAGCAATGTGAATTCTGCAGTAGTGCCATTTAAAGATTAGACAATCATGACAAACAAAACTGTGCATTGAGAGAGTCAAGAAACTCAAAATTTTATTGATTCCTTATCTGGAATCTGTCTCTAACTCAGTCACTAATATTTAATCTTGAGCACAAAGCATTTATATCTATATGCAGTGGTTCTCTATCTCCAAATGGGTTTTAGTTTTAATAAATTTAAATAAGCTAGACTTGGTGGCATGTGTCTCTAATTCCAGTACTTGGGAGGCTGAGACAGGAGGATCACAGGTTCACAGCCAGCCTCAGCAATTTGTGAGGCCCTCCACAACTTAGTGAGACCTTGTTTCAAAATAAAGAAAAAATAATAATAAAAAATAAAATAAAATAGGGCTGGAGATATAGCTCAGAGGTAGAATGCCCCTGGCTTCAATCCCTAGTATTGTAAATCAATAAATAAGTAAATAATAAACTTAATTACATAAAGACATACCTACAGCCTTCCTACCAAAATCATGCATCACAGTAGTAAATTTTTTAGAATAGATAAACCAATATTAGCACATCATTTTCATTCTAGGTCCATAGATTACATTTGGGTTCACTCAGAGTGTTGTGCATTCTCTGAATTTGACAAAGTCATAATGACTTGTATCTATCATTGTTGTATCATACACAAGGGTTTTACTGCCCTGAAAATCTCCTGTGCTCTGCCTCTTCACCTTTCTCTACTTCAGAGGCCAGGATTTGGGTGGTGCATTTACAAACTAGCAAACACCAGAGATTGCAAACAGCCACCAGAAGCTAAGTAGAGACAAGAAGAATGCTCCCCTAGATCCTTCAATGTGTGCATGGTCCTTTGGACACCTCAATTTTAGAATTGTAGCCTCTGGAACTTTGAAAGAATAAATTTCAACGCATCCGGTTTCTAGTTATTTGTTATAACAGCCCTAGAAAACTAATACGGCATACATTTCATGAAAAATATAAGAACCAAGATTTTAAAGCAGATGAATGCAATTAGAATGATAGTCTGGAGAGAAGAAACTAGAGAGACATTAACAATTCTTCATTTCAAATTTAGAAACAGGGGTTTTACACTATAACCCAAAGTGGAAAAACACCAATAAATTCTAGCTTTATGAAGATGGATTATGACTAACACCAGAACTTCTGAAGAGTTAAGATTCTAAAATATAGAATGCCGCTCATTAGTGGAAATAAGTTGCTTATCATGTAGACTCAGGAAGTTTGCTAAATAAGAATTCTTAGTAAGCTGACTGGCGCCTGCATGAAATTTGATGTCGCTTCCATTCTTAGATTTTTATGATTCTGAAAATGGGGTAATAATACATTATCTTATATGTAAAGATCTCTTTTATTATCTTGCTTATTTCCTGAATTTTAATCCCCCATTTAGAAAATTTTTATTGAATGCCTGTGTGTAATGTGCTTTCTTAGAAAATATGTGGAAAAGAAGCATGCCTACATGGAGTTTATAATTAAGAAAAGATATTTACATAAACAACCCATACTTTTCATGTTTTATACTGTATAAATGTTTATTTGGGGAACACATCATAAGGAGAATTATTTATTGAATGATTCACCTAAAAAAGGGTGAAAGTATGCAAATTCCAAAGAAGTATAGATGTGTATTACAAAATAAAAAAGAAAAGGATAAAGCAACAAAATTAATGCATAGGGTAACAAAGAATATGATACAATCAAAACACTGTTATACAATATTTAGGGAGAAAATGGGAAGATATTTTGGGGAAAAAAGATAAGGATTAGTCTGACTAGTGTACTAAAGACTATCTCAGATCACTAGGAGTCAATGGAACATATACAACCTTTTCTCTTTTAAGCACGCTAGCTCAGACTCATCTTGAGCATTTATAGGAACTCCACAGCAAGCAGGTCTGGCCGAGACAGAGGGCTCCCCTTCTCTTCACCTTTATGACATATGCTGTGACATCTCACCGGGAGAGGCAAGACATGAGCATTTCCCATCTCTTCTCTTATAGCTCTTTTTTGCAAAGGCTACATTCCAGGTGAGTGCTGCTGGTAGGCTAGTAGGCTGGGAGCTCCATTCCTTCACCAAATACCCACTCTTAGAGCCGGAGTTCTACCTTCAATATGGTAGTTGAGACTATCAGGGCACTGATTGCCCTTACTTCAAATTGATTGTAGGGTAGAAGTTCTACACTAGGTGATACAATCTAAGGAAACCAGCAGTTACCACCTCCATGCTGGAATCTACTCATAAAGCACTAGTGTCTCACCAAGAGGAGTGGGCCTCTGTTGCCATGCCCAGCTCTGTGATCCAATAGCGGCAGGATCACTGTGGGCTTATTGGAAATGTAAATTCTTAGCTCCCATACCAGAACTTCCATGGCAGAATATGTGTTTTTAGAAAGAGCTGCAGGTAATGTGTATGCATATTAAAATTTAGAAGGTACTTATGTAAGTCAGCTTTCTACTGCTGTGACAAAATACCCAAGATAACAAATTATAAAAACATTTGCCTTGTCTTAGGGTTTCCGAGGTTTCAGCCTATGCTCACTTGGTCCCAGTGCTTCAGGTCTGTGACAAGGAAGAACATCATGTTGGAGAGCACATCCGGAGGAGCAAAGCTGGCCGCCTCATGGCAGCCAAGAAGCAGAGAGAGAAAAAAGCAGGGGTCCAGTATGCCCTTCAAGGGCATGTTCCCCATGACCTAACTTCCTTTCACTAAGCCCCACCTCTTAAAGGTATAACTACCTATGAGTAGCACTGGGGGCTGGAACCCAAGTCTCCAACACATGGGCATGTAGGAGATATTTCAGATCCAAACTGCTGGATTGTTAGCTGCATAGATCCAGAGGTAAGTAGAAAAATTTCAGTCTGAGTTGAGGAAATGGAAGTCAATATATTATCATTATCATTAAAAAATACATAAGGCAAGATAAAATTGTATGTATCTTTGAAGAATAAAAAGTTGGCCATCCATTCTATCATGGTGTTGGATTATATTTGATTCTGAACATTTTCGTTTTCAATATTTATAATTCTTAATTGCCTGTTGAAAACTACAAAATTTTAAAAACTCAATTTCAAAAGTATTTAGTATATACAATTATTTTGGGGGGTATTGAACCCCTGAGTCATTCTACCTTTGAGCTACATTCCCAGCCCTCTTTTACTTTTTATTTTGGAAAAAGATCTCACTAAGTTGCTGAAAGTCTCACTAAATTAGTGAGACTGGCCTTGAACCCGTGATTATTCCCTTCGCAGCCTTTCAAGTACTGGGATTACAGGCGTGCACCACGACACCTGGTTGTTTTTGATTATTGGGTTTCTGTTCCCTGCAATATATGCCATGCTACAGTTAAGCATGCCTCACTACCATAACTTCAAAGTTATTTATTAGAAATAAAAACATGTACAGATACAGATACATTTTCTAGACTTCTAAAAACCTATCATTTTGAGAAAGCCAGTGTACTTAAAATCTCTCTTTTCCAATAAATCTAATTAAAAAAAAGTTATACCTAGCCAATAATTCACACAAAAAGTCGATGTTCAGAAAATTCGTAAACTATGTTAGAGTAACTTTTCTAAAGGCATAAATTATTCTTTTCTATAAATAATGTACTTGGCTTCACCCTTATATAGCCAATTTGTCAACCAAGACCCCATACCAGGCAGACGCAGTGGAAAAGCTGTGTCTAAACTTGTCTGCATTGTGCTTTCCATTTTGGTTCCAACATTTCAACCCAGGACGCTCACTTTGCCCTGAACAGTGTGAGTGCATTTAATTACAATCTGACATGTGTATTCCTAAGAAACAAAAGGCTGTGAACTGAGGGTGATGATTAACTGTTCTACTGGATAATTGCTTAAACTACTACTTATATTATGCCGCATTATCTCCTTTGAACAAAGTGATTATTGGCCTTTTGTGTAGTGATTATACAATGTAAGTGCGATCTTGCTGTTTTAACTCTTGTCGGAGTTTATGTTTAATGTACCTCCATTACAGTGAGGGGTACAAGTTTAGGTATGCTTTCTTTGGTTGAAAACCCTCTGGAACCAATCTCTTCTGACTTGTCTGGAATATGCATCCTCTGGTCTGGTGGAAGGGGACCAGAGACATGCGGATATAGTGTTCAGGAGGAAGATAAGATGTACTTACACCTTTGGTATGCATGACCGCAGATGGTAAATATCCTCAATAGTGTGATTTAGACAAAAGCGTTCTAAAAAATTCAAAGCACAAGACTGGTACTTAAAAATAAGATTAAAAAAAATTATGGACAGGATTTATAAACAGGAGACTTTATCCACTTATGGAAATACAGGATAAATATTCACTGGCAGTTATGCAAACTATATCTTTGTTAGTTAAAAAATCCATTCTTTCAAAGCTTTAATTTATATTTAGATGATAATTAACCTCATAAAGTTGAATTATACATTAGATATATGTTAAGTTTTTTTAAGAATAACTGTCTAACCCTTTCTAAAGTGATCTCACTATTTTAAATTCCCAGAAGTAGTATATGTGATTTCAACTTCTTTCCCAGCCTTACCAATCCTTGGCCTAGTCAGTCTTTTTAACAGTAGTCTTTCCAAAAGATGGTGGTATTTCATTGTAGGTATAATCTGCATTTTTTATGACTATTGATGTTGAGCATCTTTCTATGTGCTGCTTACCATTTGGTTATCTTTTTGTGAAGTATCTATTGAAATATTTTAACAACAATTGTAGGTTCTTCATACATTCCAATTATTAAATAGAAGAAGTACCTTCGACACAATATATTTGCAGGATAAATGTTGAATTTTGACAAATGCTTTTTCGGCATCTGCATCTATTAAGAAAGATAATCATAGTTTCTTTTCTTTTTTATTCATTAGTATAGGGGACAATATTACTTGATTTTTGAATTTTAAATCACCCTTACATTCCTAGGATAAAATCCATTTGGTCATAATTTATTATATCTTTTTATATAGTTGGATTTGATTAAATACATTTTGTTAATTTTTTGTGATTATTATGAAGATCCTTGCTGGCAATTTTCTTTTTTTGCAGTATCTTTGAGTACTTTTGGTGTCTTTATGTTGGCATCATAGAAAAGAGTTAGGGGGTAGTCACTGCTCTTCGATAGATATTATTTGTATAATTAACCAATAAAGTTATCTTGGTCAGATATTTTTATTTTCTCCCAAGTCAACTTTTTAAAAAGATATAAAGCCATTCATCATATTCCTGTATTCTTTTTATTGGTGAACTATAACTATAAATCATAGTGAGATTCAAAGTGATACATTCATATATTCATGCAGCTTATCTTGGTGTGTTTCCCTCTGCACCCCATCCTACTACCCCTCACCTCTCTCCCTGTACATGCTAGTGAGGTTGGTAGTGACTCCTCCTTCATATACAAACATAGCATTATTTGGGCTGTTTCCTCCCTCAAGCCTCCTTTTATCCCTCCCTTCTCCCTTTCCCAACTCCCTTCCACTATTTTAATGGTCTCTCTCCTCACTTTAATGAACTCGCCTTTCTTTCCTATTTGCTTTCTAGCTTTCACATATGAGAGAAAACATATGACCCTTGACTGTCTGAAACTTGCCAACCTCAGCAGTATATTCTCTAGCTCCATTCATTTTCTGCAAATGACATAATTTTCTTCTTAATGATGAGTAAAACCCCACTGGGTATGCATACTACATTTTCTTTATCCATTCATCTATTGATGGACAGTTCAGTTGGTTCCATAATTTGGTTGTTGTGAATTGTGCTGCTATGAACATGGGTATCCATGTATTACTATAGTAGTCTAATGTTAATTCTTTGGGAATGATACCAAGGAGTGGTATAGCTGGGTCATATGGGAGTTTCATTCCTGGTCTTTTGGGGAATCTTCATACTGATCTCCATAGTGGTTGCACTAATTTTGCAAAAATTGATTGAAGTTTAGCATTAATTCTTAAAGTGTTGGAGAGAATTCACCAATGAAATTATTGAGGCCTGAGCCATTTATAATGACTGAAGTACATTGATTGCTAACAAGATCTCTTTAGATGCTCTTTCTACTTGAGCCGTTATCTGTGGTCTGTGTCTCTGTAGGGACTTGTCCATTTCATCTACTGTGATGACATTAAAATTTTCACAGTACTCTCATATTCCTTCTCATTCCTGTAAAAACAGTAGGGATGGCTCTTTTTTAATTTCTGATTTATTACTGGCCCCATTGTAAGTTAAATATATTAGTGTTTCCTAAGTATCTTCTAAAATGCAAAGCTTAAGAGAACACTTTATCAAGCTGGTGTCCTCTAAAAAAAATTGTAAATACTGATATACTTTTTTAAGGTTTATATTTGTGTGTTCCTAAATGGTATTATGACCATCTTTAAGCAAAGATAATTAAAGGTGCTCAAACACTTGGCATTCCAAATCATGCCACTTTGATTAAAAATTGGGTATTAAAAATAATAATATATGTATAAAGTCAAATTTAAATGGAATTTTGTTTATATCATCAAATATTATCAGAACTATTACACCAACTAGATTTGTTTTATCTCTAATAGTTTTGTTTTATATTTTTTATTGAAATAATATGAACATTATCTCATGTTCTGATTCAGTCTATATGAAGGCTTTCAAAACTTAATTGATCCCTTTAAAAATCAATTTTTGTGCTTAAAAATGTACTTTCTATTGCTTTCCTATTGTTTCATTTATTTACACTCATATTTTTGTTTGTCTTCCTTCTGTTGTTCTTGTGTTTAGTTTTTCCTTTTTTACTAGTTTCTTGAGGTAGAAGTTTATGTTACAGATTTGAGATACTTTCTTTATTAATTTAGGCACTTAACATTTATACATTTCCATCTGAGCACTGCTTTCATGCACTCTCATACAGTTTGGTATATTAAGTTTTATTTTGATCTATCACAAGGCATTTTCTAATTTCCCTTGTGATTTTTTCTTTGTCCTATTGATAAAAAAGGAATGTGATATTTATTTTTTACATACTTGTAAATTTTCCAAATTTCTTTCTCTTAGTGCTTTCTAATTTTATTTAATTTTAATCAATATGATACTCTGGATTATTTCAACCTTAAATTTATTATCTTTTTTATGACCCAGCACATATAGCATGTAATCTATCCTAGAGACCTTTTCATGTATATTTGAGAAAAATGTTATTCTGCTGCTATTGAGAGGAGTCTTCCATGAATGTTTGATTGGCCTCTGTTATTCAAGTCTTCTATTTAATTGTTATATCCTGCTTTATTGTTCCATCTATTATAAAAGGTAAAATATTGAAATATACAACTACTGTTTTAAAATTATCTGTTTCCTCCAATTCTACCTGTTATTCTTTATTTATCTTAAAAGTTCTATGGTTAGGTGGCTATCTATGAGTTTCTATGTGCTTTGTTTATTAAAACTTTTTTCATTATAACATATACTTATTTTTCTGTACTTTCAGTATTTCACTAGAAGTCTGTTTTGGTTCTGATAGTACGGTAGTCAGTCCAGTTCTCTCCCCCCCCCTTTTCACCTTTTACTTCCAACTTATTTGTATCTTTGAATCTATAGTGAGTGTGTCTTTTATAAACATAATGTAGTATGACCATACTTTTTATCCATTCCCTTGATCTCTGCTTTTCGATTGGCATATTTTAGTCAGTTATACTTAATATATATGGATAAGGGAGAATTTACTTTTTCACAAACAGAAGTATGAAAAGTATTTTTCTATATATCTATGGCAAGTCTTTTTATATTTGCTATTATAACTTCATGATTGCTTTCTTTTATATTTAATTAATATTTTATATTACATATAATTATGTTATATATAATAATATTAATTATATGATTATATATCAATTTAATTATTTAACACAGTATTATTGTATTTATTAATAGGTTAAGAATATTTAATAATATACTATATAATATATAATTATATGCAAATATATATTAATTGAATTAATACTATATAACACAGTATTAATAAATTAATTGATATTAATATGTTATATTAATATTTTAAAGCCTTCCACTTTAAATATATTTTGTTTGTGTTTCTGTTAATGTCTGTTTTATTAATTTTATAGCTATTTCATAGTGGTTGTTTTGAGTTTTAGTATCTTGGCTTAAAATATTTTGATTTGGGTTAACATAAACTTCATTTTAAGTGCATACACACTTTGCTACATTATAATTGTGTTTCTTCCTCCTACTATTTTTATTATTGTCATACAAAATATATCTTTATGCATCATAAGCCTATCAGTACTCTTTTGTAATTATTAAAATCAACAAGAGGAGTTTTAACTACAGTATTTTAATACTGTATTTACATTTACCTTTGTAGTCCTTTTTCATATCTTCATGTAAAATAGAGACACTGTGTACTGTCCTTTATTTTCAGTATAAAGAACTCTTTGATATTTCTGAACTAACTTCTCTATTATTATTGTTTCCATTTATTAAAAAAACAATAATTTGAGAATGTCCATATTTTTCTTCTTTTTTTAAAGGGAAATTTCTCTGGATGTATAATTATTTAATCTGGATGTATTTTTTAAACACTTCGAATATGCTGTTCTATTCTGGCCCTCAATACTAATAAAATGTCATCTGTTAGTCTTTTATTTCTTTGTCCACTTGTTTTTTGGTTCCAGAGACTTAAGTCTTATTGAAAATCCTTTTTATGTGATGAGTCAATTTTTATTTGCTTCATTTTAAATACTTTTTTGGCATTTGCTTTAGATATTTTGATTATGCTATGCCTAGGTGTGAAGCTTAGGTATTCTAATAGAAATTTCTTGAACTATTTGGATGTGTATATTAGTGTTTTATATTACATTTTGAAAATTAACAAAGTTTGTGTAGTAAGTTGAACAATTAAGCTTCCCAAGGGGTATTTTTTATTGGCCACTTTAAAAATGTGTATGGATTATACCTTTATATCTATTTGATGTATTATGATTCTTTTTGATTTTTTTAAGATAAGGATGCAACTTTATTATATCTAAAATAACACATCTCAAACTAACTGTTATCTGGGTGCTGTGACACATACCTATAATTCTAGTACTTGGGAGGCTGAGATTGTAGGATTGCAGGTTTGAGGCAAGCCTCAGCAATTTAGAGAGATCTGGTTTCAATGTAAATAAATAAATTAAAAGGGCTAGGGTGTGGCTCAGAGGTAGAATGCCTCTGGGATCAAATCAACCTTCTTTCTAGAATAAATGCTCAGATCATTCAAGCTTGTGGCTAATTAATAGATTTCAAAATAAGTTGGCACTATGAACTATATTATCATTTGAGACTATATTACGCCAATAACACCAATAAAATATTTTAAAAAACAAAACAAAAAACACTCAAAATAAGTTGAATTTGACATTTCATTTTGTCTGTGTTCTCTGCTTTTATATAAAAAGCGGACTTTCAGAAGTTTTACTCCATCACTTTGGAAGTACCTCCTTGCATTAGTTTTTGAATTTTTTCACAACTTTTACAAGTCTAGAAAGAGCATTTGTTGCTTTTTCTTTTTTTTAAGAGATGTTTCTCTTTATGATTGTATTGTTTCTGTTGAGAGATCCTTTTTATCAAATATGTTGTTCTGCATCATGCCTATTTTCCCTGGCTGTTTCTAAGATTTTCTCTTTATCACTATCTACAGGCAGTGTGATTATGATATGTTTTAGTATATATGTCTTCATCTTCCCTGTGTTTGTGGTTTATTTCACTTCTTAGAATTGAATATTTATTTATTTATTTATTTATTTATTTTTTGCGGTACCGGGGATTGAACCCAGGGGTGTTCTAGCTCTGCGCTACATCCCTGGCCCTATTTTTTTATACTTTATTTTTAAACCGGGTCTCACGAAGTTGCAGAGGGCCTCACTAAGGAGAGAGAGAGAAAGAAAGAGAGAGAGCTGAGGCTGGCCGCGAACCCGGATCCTCCAGTCCGCCTCCCAAAGTACTGGAATTACAAGCGTGTGCGACCACGCACAGCAGAATTTAATATTTATAAATTTCAGTTTTTTATTTTTTGTTGGCACTGGGTATTGAACCCAGAGCCCAGAAGTGCTCTACCACTGAGCTACATCCCCAGCTCTTTTTATTTTGTTTTGTGACAAAATCTCCTAAGTTGTCCAGGTTGGCCTTGAAACTGTAATCCTCCTACCTCAGCCTTCAGAATAGCTGGCATTATGGGCATGTGCCACCACACTGGCTCTCCCATATTATCGTCAAGTAGTTTTTAACATCTTTTTTATTCTCTCCTTTTGAAACTCAAATTATAAATATATTAAACTGCTTGAAATTGTCTCACATCTCACAGCTCACAAATACCCTTTTAATAATTGTATTCTTCTTTCATATTTTATTTTATACATTGTATAAAATGTCCATTTATCATTGCTATATCTTCAAATCCTCTGATTTTTTTTCTGTATCTAATTTATGGTTAATTTTCTTAGTATATATTTCATCTCAAATGCTATAGTTTTAATCTTCTAAAATTTGTGTTTATATCACTTTGATAATTTCAAATTTCTATTCAACTTCTTAGTCTGTGGAACCCAATTCTAATAACTGGTTTAGCATCCTGTCTGCTTGATTTAACATTTTTTTCAGAGCTGGGTCAATTTTGATCTATTAATTTTTGTCCTGATGAGTAACCAAATTGTCTTGCTCCCTTGCATGCCTACTGATCTGGACTGGATGCTTGTCACTGTGAATTTTACTTTGTTGAGTGTTGGATACTTTTGTATTTATATGATTATTCTTAGAATTTTTTGTGTATAAACTTTAGTAAGTTACTAGGAAACACAATTTTTTTGGATCTTGCTTTTAAGATTTACTAGGTGTGACAGAGCTGTAGATCATCTATAGATAAATTCCCCACTTCTCAGACAAGGCCTTTCTGAATATTCTACTCATTGCAATGAATTATGGGACTTTCCAACCTGGCTTGTGGGAACAGGTGACATTCTCAGACCTGTGTAAGGGCTGAATAGTGTTACCTCTTATTTCTCATGTTTTTTCCTTCTCTGACACAAATTATTTTCTCACAGCATGTGCTGATCTGCACCCTGCTGAACACTCCAGGGAATCCTCTGCAGGTATCAAGGATTCTTTCCCAAAGATTTCTCCTCTTTGGTATTGTCGGTGAGAATTTGAGCTTTGTTGGTCTCTCTTGACACACAGCTGCAGCTCCTCAAATCCGGGAGTCTGCTGGACTCTTTGGGGTTTCATGTTCTTCATAATGAATTGGAAATTTTCCTCAAGTCAGTAAGCTCAGGCAATCATAGAATTTACTTCTTTTGTTCCTGTCTCTCACCATATACTATTTGTTCTTTCTGTAACCATACAACCTTTCTAAGTTTCAATAATTTGAATCATTCAGATTCACTAAATATGAAATACCAGAAACAGGCTACTTATAAAGAAAACAAAGTTTGTTTAGCTCTTAGTTTTGGAGGTTCAAATACAAGATCATGTGGTCCCATTTATTTAAACTACTGCTGAAGTCAATATATCATGGCATGAGCACACATCAGAGTGATCCAGAGAGAGTGATCCAGACAGAGAAAGAGAGAGAGAGAGAGAGAGAGAGAGAGAGACACGTGGGAGACGAGAAGAGAAGAGGAGAAGAGAAGAGAAGAGAAGAGAAGAGAAGAGAAGAGAAGAGAAACAGAGAGGAGAGAGAGAGAGAGAGAGAGAGAGAGAGAGAGAGAGGAGAGAGAGAGAGGAGAGAGAGAGAGAGAGGAGAGAGAGAGAGAGAGAGGAGAGAGAGAGAAAGGGAGAGAGAGGAGACAAAGGAGAGAAAAAGAGAAAGAGAGACAGAGAGAGAGAGAAGAGAGAAGAGAAGAGAAGAGAAGAGAAGAGAAGAGAAGAGAAGAGAAGAAGAGAGAGAAGTGAGAGGACTTGAAGTCTCCTGGGTCCCTCTGAGGACGGCGGTCGCAGTAACCCAAAGACCCCTCCCTGGGCTTCACCCTGTGAAAGGCCGCAGCACCTCCCTATGCTGCCACCCCAGGAACTAAGCCTTTAACATACGGGCTTTGGGGAGAATCAACATCCAAACCAGAGAAAATTTTATTTTTGAGATGATCATGGTAGTATGGATTACACTCAAGTTTATTTTTACTGCTCTAAAATTTCTGGATGAGAAAAAAATTATAAAGAAAAATGTTAGTAGTATACCAACAATGAGCCTGTCATTATAAAATTTCTGTTCCCTTATTTGGGAACCAGTTTCTCTTATAGTTTACTACTTCATCTTGTCACTTAAATACCTATGCCATATTTGCCTAAAATATATTTTGTATTGAATGCAGAATTACCTCAAATTTAGTGCTTTTTATGGCTTTTATTCTGTTGCTGTGTCTATTTTATTTATTTATTTATTTATTTATTTATTTATTTATTTATTTATTTTGCAGTAGTTGGGTTTG
This sequence comes from Glis glis, assembly GCA_004027185.1. NCBI lineage: Eukaryota > Metazoa > Chordata > Mammalia > Rodentia > Gliridae > Glis > Glis glis. The sequence goes on from PVJS01002687.1 coordinate 54,678, forward strand.
AATCTAGGAGTGTTCTGACTACATCCCCAGTCCTTTTTACTTTATTTTGAGACAGGGTCTCTCTGAGTTGCCCAGTCTGGCCTCAAAATTGGGATCCTCCTGTCTCAGCCTACCAAGTAGCTGGGATTAGAGGCCTGAGTCATGCTCCCAACTGTAATACTTCCTTAATCTGTAAATATTTGGCTTTAATTCAGCCATAGAAAATTTCAAACACATGTCTTGTCTATTTCATATCTTGGACTCTGGTCTCAACCCAAAACCACATTTTCAAAACAATCTTAATGAAACTTAACTTTTATTTGTATAAAATCATATAGTATCTGGGTAGAGTGGCATTAACCTGTAATCTCAGCAACTAGGGAAGCTGAGGCAGGAGAATTGCAAATATGAGGTCAGCCTAGGCAACTTAGTGAGACCCTGCCTCAAAAATAAATAAATAAATAAATAGATTTAAAAGGCTGGAGATGTAGCTGAGTGGTGGAGCACTTGCCTCACATGCTCAAGGCCCTAAGTTTGATTTTTCAGTACTGCACCCTCTCCAAAAAACAAAAAAACTATCATATTTTCTTAGGCAAATTAAAATTGATTCCTTAAGTCTTCATAGTTGTTATTCTAATCATGTCAATTTTAACTCAAAATATTACCACTTTGAACCATTCAGATAAAGCTAAATAAATAGCAAGATATTCTTTATATTGCCCAGTATACTTATGATGTAGAGCAGATGATGTTGATTTTTATTTCGCAGATAGGGTAAAAATCTAAGAATGGAGTGAAACATTTACCTGTCACTGAAGGCTATTTCTTGTATAGCTATAAAAATTGATACCCCTGTGTATTCTGTCCTTGAAGTCATTTCAAATAAACACTCTACTTCAGGATTCAGAAAGCCAATTTTCCAGTTATTAAAAATATAGCTTTGAATGAAAGTAGATCTAGACTTCAATTCTGACTTTATCACTTATAAACTCTTTGACCTAGAAAAATTCTAAACTTGCTAAACTTCAACTTCTAATCTTTTAAATGGGAAAAATATTACAAATTAACTAACAATGATGTAAGAATTATTTAAGATGCACGATACACTCAAACTGGAGAATAGTATGCTTAGATTAGCCAGTTGCAGAAAGTGAAGGGCCGTATGTTTCCACTCCCCTGTGGAAGCTAGAGAGAAACTAGGAAACAAAGAGGACCTCAGATAAATGAGGGGAGACACTAGTGGGATGGGGGAGGGGGACCTAAAAAGGAAAGTGGGGAGGTGGGAAAGAGAAAGAGGAGATCTGATGATGGAAATATTCAAATAATCCTTTTTTCATCCATGAAGTTATTTGCATTGATGTAAAGACTATGGGGTGGGGTGGGGTGGCAACTGGAGGGAAACACACAGGAATTCCATGTGCATGTAAGTGTCACTCTGAATTTCACTATGATGTATAGTTACAATGCACCAATAAAAAAGAAATTATGAACATTTCCCCCCAAAAAAGCTATTTTACATAGATTACCTAGTACTCTGCTGTCCGACTAATTGCTCAATACATGTTAGCTATTTTATTCAGCAATTTTTATGCTCATGAGACACTAAAGACATCTCAAGCTTATTTTGATTGATAACTCAGCAAAATGAATATGAAGATTTTTATTTTGATTTTACCCCAAATTCCTAACTCATTTGTTCATGAAGTCTACAAATGATAAATCTTTACATAATCTGTTAAAATGCTACTATTCATCCAGCACTTATAGTTCATTCCAAGTTAACTGACCATTAAATTATGGGTTCTTGCATCACAGAGGTTAAAAACATCCTGCTTTGACAAAACTGAAAGGCACTGTAAGTTTTTTCCCCATCAAGTGCACTCTTGAAGGGTATTTGTCTGTATTCCTGTCCCATGGCATGCTCCGGTCTCTGTTGAGCAGTACGTGGTGGGCAGCCCATGAGTGGACAGCAGGTTCTAATTGACCCCTGTGAAAATGGCAGAAGGTAGGGATATTTTCACCCTCTCAACCCTCACTTGATCCTTATATTCACACTATGGGAAGTGCTTTTTCTTAATTTTTCATGCTTAATTATTTTTTTTAATTTGATAGATTTCAACTGAGTGCATCTTAGGGATATGTAAAAGTAATGGGAACATGAAGGAATCAAGGAGCAATAACTTAGCATCATGTCACTTAGAACCTAATCCTTCTGAGTAAGGCCTTATAGATAGGCACAGGTGACACTCTGGTTTCAAATCTCACTATTTAGCTATCTGTGAGTAAAGTGATTTTTATTTCTCACCTTAGTATGTTCATCTTTGTGAGTAATAAAATGGTACGCACAGGGTTGCTGGAAGGAATAAATTAAATAGTGACTGTAAAGTGCTTGAGACACAGTGCTTGATGGGCAGTAAGAACTCAAAAGAAAATGGCAGCTGGTCTACTATGCCAGAGAAGAATAATGAAAGAGGGATGAAAGAGAAAGCAGATGGGGTAGAGGAAAAAGAAAAAAATGTCAACATCAGGCAAAAGATGTCTCAAACAGTGTTCCATGAGATTGTCCAACCTCAGCAAGGTGGACAGAAAAAGGGTCACAGAATATTTATAGGGCATAAAAACCTGATGACTTGGCATAACTACAGTTCAAGGTGACATAGGCAGAATTCTAATATGCTTCCTAAGTACTCCCCTGTGCTAAATTCCCCATTATCATTGACACTCTTCTCATCTCTTCCACTTATCAAAGCATTGATCTTTCAGTCATATTTGATTTATAGAAATCCTGTGCAACTCATTTGCAATCAATCAGCCCAACCTGCTTTTTATTTTTTTCCCCTAGCACTGCATATCTGTACATGATCTTCATCCTGTTCTTAGACGTATCACTCGGCAGGGTGCTATGAGACCGGGATTCTAGCCTTCACTAACGGTCACTTCCCCTAGAGTGTCTGCCCAGTCCAGGGGCGCAGTAGTCAGAGGTGCTCAGTCTCATGTGGAACAGCGGGGGCACAGGATGTGGCTACAGATCGGAAAGTCCTCCACCTGTCAGGCCTGGCCATTCCCCTCATTGCTGTGGTGGTGTCTATGCCATAATGTCCTCAGGCCTCTTCACTGGAAAAAAAAAAAAGAGTACAGTTGTAAAACCTGCTCTTTACATTATTATAAGTCTCAAAAGCAATAAAACAAGAAGACAGTGTTTCCTAAAATCTAAAATATTTTACATAAGAACATTGTTAGTTACGTCGAGATCTTTAATGGAAATATGCCGTAGTATTATCAAATAAAGAACTGTTTTGAGTGACAAGTTTTTCTAATAGAAAAGGCTTAAATGGTAACTTTTGTTATATACACATTTACTTGTGAGTATATGGGTGCCTGCATGAATGCAAATATTTGCTCATCAAAATATCTAGTTAGGGTTATTTGTGATAAGTTTAAAGTTTCTTTCCTTTTTCCTGACACTATAAGTAAACGCATAGACTTATATGTGAGAAAATGGATAAATATGTGATTGTAATCCCCTTGGATAGCACTGTGTTGTACAGGTTTAATCCAGAAAGCCTGTGTTTAGGCATTCATTTTTTTTTTAATGGCTCTACTATCAGATCGAACTTTACATTGCTCACAAAAGAACGTTTGCTATTTTCACATAGTAAAGAGTTTTCCCTGACCTAGCATATCCTTAGACTCCAGAACTGGAAATTTATAGTTTAGCATTGTACCATGTCTCAAATTAATGTAACCTTACAGACTAAAAGTTAGTTCCTATAAATTTGCACACATGGATCTTTATATGCGAATTAGAGTTAATTAAAATTCACTTCTATATACATACAGGCACATTTCACAAGCTCTGTGTCCACATGAGGTGCCTGGTTATCACACTGGAAGATGCAAATATAGAAATTTACATCATTGCCAAAAGTTTTACTAAAAAGCACTACTATAGACAGGTATTTGAAAGGATATTGGGGCACCATCCAGCAAGTTTTATGAATTTGCATATTCTCAGCAAACCATCAAGCTAACGAAAAGGAAGGAGTCCTGTATATTATTTTATCTCCACTAGGAATGTATTAAGTTTGATTTTTCTGTTAGAAAGATTTTTATGATATCTAACTCATTTCTTATTGAATGAGCATTATATACTCATAGCATATAAAATTTATAAAATAATTTTAGTAGCAAAAATTGTATGCATATTTGTATATAACTTATTTTTTATCATTGAATTATATTTTATAAAGGTAAACTTAGAACACTTCATATACTTCCATATTTAACTGCTGGTCAATTTTCATCTATCATTTTAATGTTAGATCAGAAGAACATTTATATATTAGTCATTTCTGCAGATGAGATAAAAATATAGATAGAAACATACTAACTACTGCATTTTTATGATCAATATTTCCTGAAAAAAATCAAATGTCAATGAAATGCTCCACTGGACATTTTAACCTATTTTATATCCTCAGAAACATTTAATTCATTGAGTTGTTCACCTGACATTTTTACAGATTGCTTTGATTGTAAAAACGTCATTTTAAAATGACGTTTTTACACTGTCTCGGTCTTAAAAACATCAAATGGGGGATAATTCTTCATTTGAAGTTATTAAACATGGCTATAATCATAAAAATGTCATTTTAAGATAATTCTTCATTTGACCTTTTTTACACTTAGCTGCTCTTTTCTTTTCTTCTTTTAAAAAATTTGGTTTTTCATGTGAAAGTTAATAGAATTTTAAGGCTGTACTTAAAAATTCAGATCAGGATTTCATTGCTAATATTGCAGTGGTGCCCAGGGAATGGTTTAACTACTTATCTCTTACACATTATGGTTCTGGGCACCATTGGTGAAGAGAGAGAGAGAGGAGAGAGAGAGAGAGAGAGGGAGGGGACATGTGTGTGAACCAACAGTAATATCCAACCACACATAATCATATCTTTTCACAAATAATTTATGACTCTTTCCAACTTTTAGCTATGTTATTACACTTTAATGTATATTACTCTCTATGGAGAAATCACAAAATAGCCATTTTCTTTCAGTCAAGGTGATTATGTATATGACTTTGAAGTAATGTAATTGTGACAAATACTTGGATACAGGATATACTTTTTCTTGTAACATTATCTCTTCTTAAATAATTTTCATTATTTTTCATGTTTTGTACAGGAAGCATTAAAAGAATGGAGTGAACTATTTGGTTATTCAACTTTTTAGTGTATAATAAATATGATCATATGGGGGCACAATGTTTTTGACCCCTTATTTTATGTCAGACACTCAGGAGAATTTTACTTGCATGATGAATTCTCATGATCACTCTGTGAGAGATGTATTATTGTATTATGCTTAAAGTCATTGGAACCCAAAAGCAGCAGAACAAGAATTTGAAAGCAGTCAGACAAAAGCACTAAGATAAGTTAATTCTCAGGGTTTTTCTCAAATATATTTTAAAATAGGTAATGTGGATGTTCTCTCATGCTTACTTTCATGAGGTAAGTCATTAGGCAACTATTTAGTAATTACCAATATATTCTTAGTGTGGTGAAGAAGACAACCAAAAAAATCAAGATGATGATTGACATGCAAAGGCATCTATTCTAACGGGTGAAATAAAGCAAAAGTTAATGTCATAGAGTTACACACTCAAGCAGCACAATGTTTGTTTCATTGCTATTGCAAGCAGGAAAGAAAGAACTCAGAATTAATATATGTATTTATTGCTTCATTTGTTTGGTCTACAATTATATATCAGATATATAGGAGGAAAGGAATACTTTAGTGGGCTTGAGCATACCAAAGGTAACTTAAGAGAAAGCTTTGTTCTATAGAAATTCAGTCTCATTGTAAAAGAGAATAGATAAATACAGTTGGATGGAATTAAAGGCAAATTAGGAATTATAAGTACTCAAATGCCAGATTGGGGATGTTCTAGTTAGTATTGTGGGACATGCAGAAGTTTTGGAGTTCCTGTGGCAGGAGTGTGGCTTCAGTGAAGGAGATAATGAGGCACCTAAACCATCTTTCTTCCCTTCTTCCTATTTCAGCTAGGTAGTCTCCCCTTGTAAGTCCCCTAAAATATTAACAAACACAATTTGTATATGTATTATAATAATATTTTTTTGTGGTACCAGGAATTGAACCCAGGGGAGTTCTACCTCCGCGCTATACCCCTGGCCCTATTTTTTATACTTTATTTTGAAACCGGGTCTCACGAAGTTGCAGAGGGCCTCACTAAGTAGAGAGAGAGAGAGAGACAAGGAGAGAGAGAGAGAGAGAGAGAGAGAGAGAGAGAGCTGAGGCTGGCCGCGAACCCGGATCCTCCGGTCTCCGCCTCCCAAAGTACTGGGATTACAAGCGTGTGCCACCACGCCCGGCGAAATAATATATTTTTAAAATCATTTGATATTTATTCCAGACATTAGGTGGCATTTCACTACTATACAATCTATTATTATAACTCACTATGTCAGAGCTAAGTTTGAAATTAATCAAAAGATGTCATGGTATTATATTGTATAATTCAAAATAGTGAGAAGAGAGGATTTTGAATGTTCTCACCACAAAGAAGTGATAAATGTTTTAGACAATGGATAACCTAAGTATCCTGAGTTGATCAATATAATGTATAAATGTACTGAAATATCACACTGTACCCTATGAAGATGTGTAATTATTACCTGTCAATAGAACTAAATTAAAAATAAAAACATCAATATGTACAAGTTAAATATATACAATAAATTTACATAAATAAGTAAATAAAGAATGGCAAAAATGCAAGAATCAACCACCACTTATGACAAAGGGTTGAAAGCGAAGTCGAAGCAGGGCACAGTGATGCATGGTTGTAACTCTAGTACTTGGGAGGCTCAGACAGGAGGATCACAGGTTTGAGGCCAGCCTCAGCAATTTAGACAGACCCTCAGTGACTTAGTGAGACCCTGTTTCAAAATTTAAAAAAAAAGAGCTGAGGTTATAGCTTGGAGGTAAAATGCCTTGAGTTCAATCCCCAGTGCAAAAAAAGGAAGTGAGGTAGAAAAATGTATATGATATCGCTTATTCACAAATAAGAATCTGTGATGATTATAAGCATTTTAATTAGGAGCATTATCAAACATATTAACAGATTTTAAATAAATTGAAATACCAAAACAAAATAAATAGTGATTATAGATAGTATGTAAAAGCCCCTAAATGTAGACAAGAAAAAGCTAAATAATACAAAGTGGTCAAAGAACTGTAATAAGCAAATCATGACCCTTAAATTTAACAAGTATATAAAGAGCTATTCAAATTCACAAGGTAGACAAGCCATAGAAACTAAAATAGCAAGGAGTTATCATTTTATAGCCATTAGCTTGGCAAAGGAAAGATGTGGTAACATCTTGTGCTGGCAAGAATTTAGAAAACATGGTGCTCTCGCACATTGATGGTAGAAATGTAAATTGTTACAGACACTGTGCATCAATTAAAATAATACATATACATATATCATTTTCTCAGTGACTCCACTCCCATGGCAAGCTATTCTGTAATAATAAATAAAACATCCACTATATAAGTAAATACATTGCAGAATTGTGCATAGTGGTCAAAAAAAAAAAGGGAAAGGGATTGAATATCCATTAACAGGAGAATGCTTGAATAATTTATGGCACATCTATATCATAAATAATTGTACAACCATTACAAAGAATTACTCTTTGAAAGTTCTTGTAATGACTCATGTGGTATTGTGGGGTGAAAATGTTAAAATATCAAAATAATACATTATGTCCTCATTTTTAAATCAAAGGCAACACAATCCCTTTGTGTGTATAATAATATTTTAATATGAATTATAATCATGATTAAAGTATGGAAGGACACACATTAGGTTTTTAAACAGCTTTGGAGTGATGGTTTGTGTGAGGAACACAATGTAGAAGAAAGCAAAGAGAAGGAAAGAAAAGAAATAAGCAATAAATAATTATAAAAAGACCAAGAGAAGGTGAATTCACTAAAGACCTCATGGTGTCAAATAGCTGGCAATAGTCCAAATATGGGGAGATGGCCGTACAAATATTGGCACAAGTGGCAAGACTAGAAAGACAGTGAATGGGAATTTCTGTGGCAACTAGGTGTTCTTGAGACATATTATTCACTGAGACTTGGAGGTAATTCAATATATAATAGTTCTCTCTCCTACCTGAGTTTTGGCTAATTGATGAGGAAAACAGCAGAAAACCAAAGGCTGAAACTTTATTTGATGTTTATTTGGGGCAAAATGGAGGTGAAAGCAAATAACACAATCAGAAGACAAAGAAAGGTAGTTGCAGAAAGAAAAGTGTGCGGGGATCAGGGTGGAAGTTATGTTTGTGTTGTGTTGTGTGTGTGTGTGTGTGTGTGTGTGTGTGTGTGTGTGTGTGTAATATGTATAGTACATGCATATATACTATATATATTATATATACTATATGTATTATATATAGTACATATATTATATATAGTACATACATATATAGTGATAGGTTAACCTAATGGCCCATGCCTGTGTAGCTAGGAAATGAAGAATTTAGGCCCCATAGTCATTCTTTTTTTTTAATTGGTGCATTGCCATTATATATCATAGTGAGGTTCAGAGTGACAAAACATCCATGCATGCAGCATTCGTTTGGGTTCCTCTCTGGTTCCCACCCTTCTCCCCCTCCCCATAAAAATTCTTTACATCAATAGAAATAACTTCATGTATGAACAAAGGATTCTTTGTAGAGTTTCCATCATCGGGTCTCCCCACAGTCATCTTTTATGTCTCTGCAACACCATGCTGAACTCAGTGAAGCATACCTCCTAATCTAGACATTGTCTTCTCTAAGTAGTTATACTTAAGTGTCTCAGTACTAGTTATATGACCTCACAGTGCTTACCAAGTGACTGCTATTCTCTGAAGTCTTCTCCCTCTGGAAGGAAGACAACAAGACCAGCTATTTGAGGAATTTAGAACACAGAAGACCTGAGAGTTGATGACAGGGGCCTTCTAATGAGGTGAATTCCCTGGAATTAGCATTCATTTCAGTATCTCTAGATTTAAGGTTCTCCAATTCACCACTGGTTCTCAGAGGTGTGGATTGTTTTACTGGGCCACCTCCTCTATTTGGCAGTTATTTCCCACACATGAAAATTAATAGTCATCAAAATGGAAAGTGGTACAATTTGGAACTTTAAATTCAGGGCTTTCCATGCCTCATTTCTGTATGTAACTTATCTGTTCATATTTGCACAGCAGTATTAATTAATGCTCTGGCAAATTACAATGGAATTCCTGTGGAATTATATTTCACATCCACATGAATACCAAAACAATTCAGTATGATTCATATTCTAACAATGAATACCAAAGTAAGTAATAGCAATTGTGTCACTTATTATAGCATGTTGCCAAACAATTATTATGTGCAGTTGATGAACATTTGAATAAATGCCATAATACTCTATACTCAATTAAAACAACAGCACTTATAATTAATATCACCATTATTCATATCAAGTTATGGCTGTGGGTTTTGTGTGTTCTAGGAAATGACTGGAGGAATGAATGTTCATTTCAATTCCACTGATATCTTGCTCTGATGTATTAAAATGTAATTTGCATGAAATACATGCATTATTCTCAATGTGGCTGTAATGCAAGAAAGCAGCATTCTCATGTGCTGGGCGATTGTGAAAAGGAATGGTTGTTTCAAAAGAAAAACTAAATGCGCATAGATGAAGACAAATGCCTCATTTTTTATGGAATGGTTTGTCCAGAAAGCATTTAGTATTTGTTTACTAAGAGATAAATGCAATTTGTAGTCAGTTAGAATGAGTAAACAATCCACAGGGGGAAAAAGAAGACTATTAGATAAAATAGATTTATTTACCTACTATTTGAAATAAGAATTTTATTTAATTACTTAAGTTATCCAAGGTCCTAGAAATCATTATCTGGGGGACCTAAGCATTAAACTGCTTCAGTCATTAACATATTAATAAACCAAATTACATTGTTATGGAAGTTCCTTACTTGAAGGATGTGAGACACAGACCAGGCATGCTAAGAGACCAGTCAAGTCTCTTCAAACTCAGAAGGGCACCTCACTATGTATATATATTTTATTTTATTATTTAATTTAAGGCAATTATTTTATTATTCATAAATATATTTATATATTTATTTTAAAATATTTGTCCTTCTGAATTTTAGAATATAACATTATATAACTTGCTACAATATAAAACAGGCTTAACAGCATAGGATAGGTGGAGCTTCTAATATATCATTTATTCCATAACTCAAACCAACAAATGGATTCATTAGAACTTTAGCCTACTGGCTGGGTGTGGTGGCGCACGCTTGTAATCCCAGTACTTTGGGAGGCGGATACCAGAAGATCCGGGTTCGTGGCCAGCCTCAGCTCTCTCTCTCTCTCTCTCTCTGTCTCTCCCTGTCTCTCTCTCTCTCTCTCTCTCTACCTAGTGAGGCCCTCCGCAACTTTGTGAGACCCGGTTTCAAAATAAAGTATAAAAAATAGGGCTTGGGGTGTAGTGTGGAGGTAGAATGCCCCTTGGTTCAATCCCCGGTACCGCAAAAAAAAAAAAAAAGAAAAAGAACTTTAGCCTACTGTAGATCCAAGTATTACAAAACAGATGGTTCCCAACTTGTGATAGTTAATTTATACATTTTTTTTTACTTTAAGATGGTGCCAAAGTCATACATATTCAGTAGGAACTGTACTTCAAATTTTGAATTTTGACCTTTTCCTGGACAGTAATGTGTATTAAGATACTTTCTGGTGATACAGTGCACTGGTAGTGAGTGGCAGCTCCTAGTCAGTCATGTGGTCCCAAGGGTTAACAAACAATGCTCAACAGTGTATTGTGTTGCTAAAGCTGTGATAGTAAGTAGGTTAGGTATATTAAATGCATTTTTGACTTAATGGTATTTTCAACTTATGATGGATTTATCAGAACCTAAACCCATCATAAATCCAAAAGCATCTCTAGTTGTCTTGCAAAATAATCCTCATCTTATTGCTGGAGAGGTGCTCCTGTAAGCAAGAAAGAAAGATTACCGTACTAATATCCTTCTCAACATTTTGAGAACTGATCTCTAGGTATACATACTAAAGATACTTATAAGGAGAGCCATGATACATAGAATGCTTTTTGCAGGATGAATCTGGTTTAGTATTGCTAGCAATGAATAAACATATGATCTGTGGATTTATGAAACATGGCTCTCAGGAGAATGTTATATAAATGATACAAATCTCTGGGGTATAAAATGGAGATTTTCAGAACCTAAATCCATGGTAGCTGCTATATGAACTACCATGCATACTTCCTTGGCAACCCAATCTACACTAAGTCAGAGATGACAAGGTCCGTGCAGGAAGGAAGGACCCAAGGTAACACATAGGATATTCACACACCTTGCTGTGTTATTTGTACCTCTGGATTGTGTACATCCCTAACGATGTATGGTCCTGTGTAAGATAAGGAATTTGTGTGAATAATAACCTATGTACAACCTTACCTACATCTAAGCCTCTCTCTACAGGTCAAGGATTGAGTAGAATGCAAGAAAGGATTTGAAATGTTTTTAAAACTACTTTCATATGTCTGATTCATGTAACCACTTAGTGTTCTGGACCAAGACTATGAGCCTAGATTCCCGTGAGATTTTTTTTTACTAATAAATGGTTATTATTCATAAATATCTTAAGGGTTATGTATATTTTTCCTTCTAGAGAATGTTTTCTACTGACAACTGTTAGGCCAAAGAAAATTAAGTACCAAGAAATTTAAACTAGCAGACTCTATTTTATCTTAACTTTAAAACTTATTTTATCTGTTACTCTTTCTGTATCTCATCCAAAAAGTGAGTGCTAATCCTTAACTTTTCCCCACACAAAGCAAGTTAATCCACTCTCTACTGAAAAATCCAAATACCTAGTTATATTTACGCTTCATTAAAAAATACCCCTGCCTTCATAGATTCTCATCATTGTCAAGGAAAACCATCGACAGGAAAATCAGTGCTTAGATTTTAACTTGGACATTTCTCTTCTACCAATGGTTCTCAGCTCTGGTTTATAAAAATTTCTGCAGAGGCACTCAACCTATAACCCACCCGAACTCATATTCTACATCCAAAGGTAACTCTATAATGTACATTGACACTGATTATTGTGATAAGCTTATGTTGTCTACACATGCATCTCCACAAATACAACACTCATCAGGGGTAATTTAGTTCTGAGATCTTTCATTTGTCTTTATAGTGTTTATGATATGGTCAAGTAATGCTAGCCTTTTATTTCATGGTGAAGAAACGTAGTGAAAAAACCTGTGCTTCATAATCCAGGTCTCATTTTCACTTTGCTTTAATCAGTTGAACTGATTGACTCTTAAAAGGAGAATGTGAGCTATTAGAGTATAATAAAATGGAAAAATGTATAAAATCCATTTATAGACATGTTTTATTTCATGGACAGAGTTCCTGAAATTATCAGGTTTATTAGTGGGATGAAAATGTGTCCTGCACTGGATCTACAATGAAACATAATTCTTAAAATCAAGAAAATGTACTTCAATCCTCAATTTATTCTTTAACAATATATTTGGTACACCATTATCTTTGGGGGAGTCTTTAGTTATTCAGTATGAAAGCTCATTTTCTCAGCCAAAGGTTAGAGTAATAGTATTTATTTGAAATGTAAATGAAGACGTCCACCAAGGAATGTATGTTTCATTTTGCATTTGTCTCTAATCAGAATGCCCTATGAATAATGTAGTTTGGCACCAATGTCCTCATTAAGCAAGTTTCCCATTATTGCATTTTCTGATTATAATCTCCTCGTTAAACTTCTTTTACTGTTCCTGCTGATGATCATTCATATGCTTAGGTCTTCAATATTAATCTGAACACACACACACACACACACACACACACACACACACCCCACACACACACAGCCTCCTGTAGATGAGAATCAAATTATATTGATGACCAGATGTCCTTTAAATAAAGGGTTGTTATCCATTGTATGTCCAAGAAACAGCATGGAGTTGAATTGTTAGACAGGGCTAAAAGAGAAAATGAGTTTCAAACTAGTCTCAATTTATATCCATCTCTGAGGCAATTTCACAATTATACTTGATAGACAGCAATGACCAAGAAAGAAATGGGATGACAAAAGAAATGGGCCTAACTAGAATAATATGTTGTTCTTGTTTTCTTATTTATTTATTTATTCATTTATTTACTCTTAAAGAAGCACAAAATTATACATTAGAATTTACAAAGAAAATGGAGAGACCCATATTTAACCATATGAGACTTCAAAACAAGTGTTTGTAACCAGAATATAGATTTCAGCTGTATATACTTCTACAAAAGAATATAGATTTTCAAACATTTTAGAAGGAAGATTTACATTTTATCTCCATGAAACTGATAAAATTAAAGAAGAAGAAGGAAATGGCAAACTTACACAGTGGTAATAATGACATGTCAAAAGTAAGTCAGAAAGAGTTATCATATCTAGACACATACTTTTCTTTATGAGATTCCTAGAAATGATATTTGGAGTCCTAGAAAATAATTTATTAGTCAGGGAATATTTTCCTACATGGTTTCACTTGTCTACTTCAACTATTCCTTAGTGGAAATAAACATGCCCATCCTGCCCTGCAGAAAAATGAGTTATACATATTTAACATGGTTGTATTAAAGGCATAGAAAGATATTAAATCTATGCACAAACTAAACAGTGGTTACTTCTGGGGAGGGTATTGAAAATGATTATTTATTTTAAATATTTCTATATTATTTTTCATAGTGATTTTAAAGTAGAAGCATAATTTTCTTCAAATTTTGATGTTGCTAATAGTTATTATCAGCAGATTTTTCATCTTGGCACAGATTTTCAATATTTCTTAAAAACCAGAATTTTCCACATGAATTATATTAAATCACTTGTAGGCTCCTCTTGAAACCTTTGCAAGTAATGTATTTTGTGTTTTATTAAAATTGTCCGTGTATTATATCAATATTGAATTAATAAGAAGATTATGTTTCTCCATGTGACTTTCTTTTTTTTAAAGAAAAATGATACATATTTTGGGCACTTTTTCAAAGGATTGAAATTAAGGAGATAGTTTTTCCAAAGAACTCATTCAGCTTAATGTAAGTTTAAAAATCAGCTGGCAACATTAAGCAGGCTTAGACTGGATAATGTATGAACCATTTCATAATTCCAATATGGGAAGTCCTATATTTCCAGGTTTTACATATCTAAAGTAGTTACAATTAGGGGGGAAAAGCAGGGCACACCCAGTTCTTCACTTGCTGTTAACCTCTACTTCAGAGGTTTTAGATTAAATCCCATATTAGAAAATGGTTATCCTTATTTTTTCTTTTTTATTAAAATATTCATGAAAAGACATTAATTAAAAGCTCAATAACGTGATGAACAGGTACCTTCTTCAAAGATCAAGATTAGGGATACAATGTAATGAAAACAATTTTCCTTCATTAATAAAAATAACCATGTGCTAAGAAATATGCAAAGTTATTTTAGTGAACTTATTTTTTATTTAAACTTTCTAATGCTATTCTAAAATAAGGTACTGTGTTTACAAATGAGGGCAGAAATTGAGATTAAACTACTTGCTCTTTTGTCATAGAAAGTTGGCATAATTCCTTTATTATGCCCCCACTAATAATAATCCCTGTTTAAATCTTCCATATATTTTTATGAAATTCCTTTGAACTTATAGAGAGGATAACACAACTTTTTGAAGTTAATAGCTTTAATTTTTCTCGTGTATTTACATATGTTTTGCCAACTTAAATGGTAATCATTACTATATTTGAAAATGATATAGTTCAAATAATGTTATTCACATATTATCAACTCAAACTCAATAACATGTATGGGGAGGGGGACGATACCAGGGAAGGGAACATGTATGTTTCTATCACGCTGAACCTTATTATGGTCTATAATTATAATGCACCAATAAAAGTATATTAAATAAAACAAAAATATTGTTGACAGTTTTAGAAATAAATATTAGGACTCTGTAAGACGATAAGAGTTCCATTTAGTTCCTTAGGCCTAGTGAGAGCTGGAATTTTATGTTACCCTCTTTATAAAACTGGCACCTGGCTCGCTGGGCGTGGTGGCGCACGCTTGTAATCCCAGTACTTTGGGAGGCGGAGACTGGAGGATCTGGGTTCGCGGCCAGCCTCAGCTCTCTCACTCTCTCTCTCTCTCTCTCTCTCTCTCTCTCCTTAGCGAGGCCCTCTGCAACTTCGTGAGACCCGGTTTCAAAATAAAGTATAAAAAATAGGGCCGGGGGCGTAGCGCGGAGGTAGAACGCCCCTGCGTTCAATCCCCGGTACCGCAAAAAAAAAAAAACAAAAAAAAAAACAAAAAAAAAAACTGGCACCTGGAGTAGGGTCCTAAGAATGGAATAATAAGAATTAGCGTAATTGGGGTAAAAAGTCAGAGCTTCGTAACATAGATGAAAGTGCATTTTCTTTTTCCAGCATCCAGGTACAATGAGGTCAACCAGACTATTAGCCACCAATCTACTGATGTGAGTTCTATTGATCCCTGCTAACTACGAGGATCATGAGTGATCAAAGAGTTAAAGGCCAACTTTAGCGTGCATGAACTGGCCAAAGAGCTTGGCCTATACAGACAGCCGGAACTAGATATGGGGAACCAGGCAGACTAAAAGGTAAAGAAGGCAAAGGAATGGGCCTCAGAAACAGTAGATTCCTATGAAGATTGACTTATTCTAAAGGCAGTGCTGAGCAACTAGCAAAAAGGTTTTATTTATTTATTTTTTTGGTACTGGGGATTGAACTCAGGGGCATTCTACCTCTGAGCTATACCACCAGCACCATTTTTTATTTTTATTTTGAAACAGGATCTTGTTAGATTGATGAGTCTCACTACTTGCTGAAGCTGTCCTCGAACCTGTGATCCTCCTGTGTCAGCCTCCCAAGTACTGGGATTACAGGAGTGCACCACCATGCCCGGCTCAAAATGTTTAATGAATGATATCAGCAAGGAAAATAAGCAACTGGGAATCAGTGAGCAGTGAGCAGCAATAAGCTTAATGAAGACAATAAAAGGAGTCAATAGAACATTTTCTGTAACTAGGAATTTATAAACAGGATGGAATGGGTAAAGATGGTTTGAAGAGCAAAAACTTTCTAGTAAGACTTGTGCTGTGAGGGGAGGTTCCAGATCCCACAAAAAGGATTGCAAAAAAACCCAAAGTTTCCAGAGATAGAAAATAAATATACCACAATCAGGAGATCTAAGTTACATCGGCAATTTACTTATCAGTCCACTAAGGGAAATTTACTTTTAATCTATTTAATTCGTTCATCAAAATAAGGGCAAAATAAAGACATGTTGATTGTTGCAATACAGAGATACACCATTTATTATGAAACAGCTTGAGGATATTCTGTGACTAAGAGATATCATTCATCAAGAAAGGCACTGGATCCAGGAAGCAGTGGAAGCAAACTAAAACCCTGAGAAGTGATATCCCTGGACAAGTGTTGTATGGTAGGCATACAGATCAAATAGTCTAGATTTGAACAAGAGGAAGAAAGACTCCAGAATAGGGATTAGTAGGCAAAGGAAGATGCCACAAAATTGAATAATGAAGGAAATAGAAAACTTCAGGATAAAAATAAATATACATAATAATGTTTAGAAGAGCAATTCTATATTTTTAAAGACCAATTAAAACAAATTTACCAGGGTCATAGCTCAAATGTGAAATGCATCTAGGCTAATATTGGGGGATAGTTTCATCTCCAATCATTCATTCCTAGTTAGTTCTTGGCTTCCCCTATCATGGTATTATTTTCGCTTACTATTTCAATAAGATGATTGATACAGTTGAGAGTAGGATTTATTGCACCAGATTACAAGACTCATTGTCCTAGATTGTGTCTCAAGTTGGACCTTTATTTTAGAAAATCATTTTGAAATCCAATCTTTTTGGAGCAGAAGAGAACATTCAAAATTCAACATTGCCAGGAAGAAGTAACTTCGAAATAGCAACATGAAGAGTTTGAGGATCATCTTTCTAGTAAAATAACCATAATTGTTTAAAATTATTTTAAAACCTAACCATTTAACTTTTCTTTAAATAGTCCTAAGGGCATACAGCAAATACAGAAACAATTATTCAAGAAAATCTATGAAAACTGGTGAAACAGTAAAAGTCTGGCATTTGAGTCATAATCCATTCCCTTCCCCCCTTCCTGGATCAGCAAGACAGTTGCTGTACCCCTGGAAAGTTCCCTCTACCCCAGATCCCAATTTAGAGCTATCAAATCTTCCACAGGAGGGTCAAGCGTCCACCAAATCTCAAATTCCCATCTTTGTCTTGCAGAAATTCTGTGCAACCAAAAGAGGCAGAAATGTCTTGATTTCCATTCTTCCACTCACCTCAACTCATAGGGCAGAAACTCCACTAAGAAGAGTAGACCCTAATATCTCTTCAATCAACTCAGACTCAAGGTGGAAGTTCCATACCAGAAACAAACCAGAAAGACCAGCAGCTATCTCCCCTGACCAGTACTCCACTTATAAATTAACAGTGGCATTCAAAATAAGTTGGTCACTGTCATCACTCCCATCTATGGTCAATAAAACATGAAAAAATGCTCAGCAGACCTGACAATTCAATTCAAAGGACAATTTAAAATGCATTTATATCTATTTCCTTTTAAATCTATCTGCTAAAGGAAAAAAATGCATGCCATATCATATTAGCTAATTCTGAGTTTACATTGTGATCTTGCATTCGAATATGTATATGAGAGAAATTAGACTATATGAAACTATATCAGAATAATTATACATATATCAAAATGTATACATAGTGTATATATTATAGAAACATATATGGCATATACATATAAATATATAATACACATTGTTACGTAACATATATATTCTCCACCCAAAAAGGCAAAAACTATGTGTAATGTTTCCTTGTTGGTTTGTGTTTTTCATGTTTTTGCTACACTACGATGTTTATAGAAATGTAATCTAATTAAAGGGGAAGTACAAGAAATTGTGGGAGAATTACACATGAGCCATAAGAGATCTTGAACAAAACTCTTTTATTATTAAAAGTCTCTTTTTATATTTCCTTTTATATGTTAATTCTTTTAAAACACATGTTATTATTAAGCTGCCATCTCCAGGGGCTCATTCAGTAGGCAACCTCCTGTTTGTTTCTGTCTACTAGTGATGCCAATACTCTGCCCCACCCCTCCATCTCTTGCCTTTATTCCTCTATTGCCTGCTCTCCTCTCTCATTGCTATTCCTTGAGGAAATTCTTTTGTTGTGAAATTCACTTAAAAGGATTAATTAAATAATTAGTTACACAATCCACAATAGAGAACTATTATGTTTTTAAATTTCCAGTTAAGGCTTTTAGACAAGTTACAACAATACATTCAATGCTGTCTTTGAAAATACATTGACGCCTAACTGAAGAATTTCTCCTTTTACTACCAACCTCTAAGAACTATCAAATCTTCTTACTCTAAAATGTTAACCAGATGTTTGCAATTTGCCCCCAAGCCAAGAGTAGAAGACACATGCTAAAATGAAGTAAAAGGCCCTTAAGTTTAAACATGTCAAACAATAGAGTAGTTGATCATGTCTTTTTTAGCAAGTTCTTCTTTTTCAGGACAAGTAACCTGGGAAAGTTTCTTTAGGGTCTATACTCAAGGATGAGATCTTCTGTGACAATCAAGCACTTTGCAATCTCCATTCCTGAATGGTGTTCACTTTTTGAGAGTAGAAGTGAATCCAAAGGATGCAGGGGAAATGCAGGACAGGCAGGTCTTTTCTGAAGTTAAGTATGAATGTGTAAGGCAGAAAAATTACTGTGTCCTACATTAGTGTAAATATCAGCAATGAAAAGTCAAGACCTATGTATGAAAAGTATGTCCTCATCCTCTACCTTCTACCCCACTCCTCACGGGAGAAGTGTAGATTCAAATACCATTATTATTAAAGGCCAGAAAAAACATTTCATAGAGGCAAAGTACTCAATCCTTTTTCAAACAAAATGAGTAATAATCAAAATTAATTGAGTAAACTGAGTGAGAAAATTAAGCAAGTTAGCTAGAAATGCTTAGTCATAGATTCAAGTAATTTTCAAAAAAATATTCAAAATCAGGAGAAAAAACAAGATTATCTCTGCCCAAGTCTTGGGGACATGTAGGTCACTCATTCAACAAACTCCAAACTCCTTTAATGTTATCATAAGCCCCTTTCTCCCTTAAGAGTCTAGAATTTCACCTGTTCATTCCTTGTTTAAAGTTGTAACTCAATATTTTCCTATATTTTTCATTCCTGCCAGACTTACTCTGTTACTGGATAGATATAATTATCCCATATTTTTTTTAAAAAATGTGTTGTCATTAACTTTTTAAAATAGTTTTAAATGCTTCTATTTAAAAGGATTTATTGCTAAATATTGTGAAACCAAAGACCACAAGAATAATCAATACGAGAAGTCTTAAAGGAGACATGTAAAGTAGATACCAATTTGAAAAAATAATTAAAATTCCTTTTATTTCCAAGTTAAGGGCTCTTTTCCCAGAAGTACTGCTTAATAAATGCTACATGTGAAAAATAAGAATCTAGTACAATTTATGACACCTAGAAAATAAGGAAATTATTGAGAAAGATATTACAAAGCACCATATAAAAATGCTATCCTCTCATAAAATTTTTCCAACATTATATTAATTCTCAGACCATAGATAGAAATTGATGAGTAAAAATTAAATATTTCATATCTGGGTACCACAATACATATATAAATATATTACTTTGAGTGAGGGGCATGGCAACACATTTATGAATTTATCATCCCTCAAATAAGCCTTATAATGGGACAAAGTACATCCCTGCTAAGTTAAGTTATTACAATGCTGAGAGATTATTCTCTGTATGGTGAAGAAAATAATAAAAGGCTAAGGGCAAAATATTTGACCAAAATTTATCACTGGACCTAAATTTAAACCTGGACCTTGAAATGGCATTATTTCATTGTTAAATTTATGGATTTCTACCCCTCAGCTACCATAAGGTAACTTCTACCAAAACATAACAGTTAAGCCTGATGCTTGCAATCATATCCTTTAACATAAATTGCAGGATCCTAATTTGCCATATTGAATGAAAATAATGGACAGAAGACTGATACTACCCAATTTCGGGAGTATCTATAAAGCCACAATAATCAAGACAGTGGTATTTGCAAAGAATAGACAAATAGGCAATGAAACAGAATAGAGAGCCCACAGAAACACCAACATAAATGTATAAAACTCATCTTTGAAAACAAAGAGAATACAATGGAGCAAAATAGTCATTTCAACAAATGGTATTGGAATAGTTAGACATCCACTTGCAAAATAAAACCAAATACACTTAGTCCTAATCTAAGGATAAAAGGCCTTGAAGAAGGTTTAGAAGCACAGACCAAGGGTATAAGAAACCTCTTCAAAGAAATAATTTCAGAGAATTTTCCGAACATAGAGAAAGATTTGGACATACACATACAGGAGACATATAGAACGCCTTTAAGACAGGACCAAAGAAGGACCTCCCCTCGCCACCTAATAATTAAAATGACTAACATAGAGGCCAAAGAAAGAATCCTAAAAGCAGTAAGAACAAAAGAACGGGTAATATACAGGGGCAAAACAATAAAAATTACCCCAGACTTCTCAACTCAAGTCAGGAATGCCAGGAGGGAATGGTACGAAATACTCCGGACCCTGGAAGAAAACAATTTCCAACCAAGACTGAAATATCCAGCAAAGCTATCATTTGAAATTGATGGAGAAATGAAAATGTTCCATGATAAACAAACATTTAAAGAATTCTTGAGGACCAAGCCAACACTAGAGAAAATACTGAAGGAAATAAACCACAAAGAAGGAAAAACAAGCAATCTTCAGAAACACAGGAGAGGTGAACTCCACCAGGTAAGCAACTAAACAAGGAGATTTGTCACCACAGCAAATAGAAAATAAAACTCAAAAATTATAGGAAACAAAAATCATATCTCTATAATAACACTGAACGTCAAAGGACTCAACTCCCCAATTAAAAGGCACAGACTGGCAATGTGGATCAAAAAGCCACTCATAAAATTATCTTAAATGAACCATAGACCTATATGCAAAATGGCAAATGATAAAGTCTTCTAGAGGATTCCATATCAGTAATATAAATGAACCCGAGATTGGTAATGACTTCAGATGTAATACGAAAGGACTTACACATGAAGGAAACAATTGATAAACTGGGCTCTGTTAACATTAAAAATGTCTGCTCCATGAAAGATATTGCAAAAAAAAAAAAAAAAGACGACACAAGCCATAGACTTTTTTTCATGTTTTGGATGTGCAATAATTTATTTAATTTTTATATACTCTTATTGGTACATTACAGACTCTCATCATAATGTAAATCATAGTGATAGCGATGTACAAGCACACAGCACTTGGTGGGCTTTCCCCGGCTCCCTCTCTATTCTCTCCACCTTCCCCATAAAGGGTATTGAGATTGATATGGGCATTCTCACATATGTACATAATGTCATTGGAAGTAATTCCTTCATTGATCATCTCTTTCCCCTCTCCCCTTCCCCTAGACCACCTCCCGGCTCCACTGAAGTTTCTCCTCCATTATCTGAAGCCCCTCTGGTATCCTGATTACTCCCTAGCTTCTGCATATTAAAGAAAACATAGGACTCTTCACTTTCTGTGACTGACTAATCTCACTTAACATAATGTTCTCCAGGTTCAACTATTTTCCTACAAATGACATAATTTTGTTCTTCTTTATTGCTGAGTAGAATTCCATTGTGTGTATATCCCACAATATTGTAATCCATTCATTTCTGATGGATACCTAGGTTAGATTCATAATTTGGCTATTGTGAATTGTGCTATTATGAACATGGATATGCATATATTACTGAATATGAATATATTACTGAATTCTCTGATTTCAATACTTTTGGAAAGATACCCAGCAGTGGTACAGCTGGATTATATGGTGGATCCATTCCCAATTTTCTGAGGAATCTCCACACTGATCTCCATAGTGGTTGCACTAATTTGCAATCCCACCGACAGTGTAGAAGAGTTCCAATTTCCCCACATCATCATCAGTATTTATTATTTTTGTCTTCTTGATGATTGCCATTCTGATTGGGGTTAGATGGGATCTCAGTGTAGTTTTGATTTGCATCCCCTTGATTGCTAATGATATTGAACATTTTTTCATGGATTTATTAGCCATTTGTATCTCTTCTTTTGTGAAATGTCTGTTTAGTTCACTTGCCCAATTCTTGATTGGGTTATTTGTTTTTTTAGCATAAAATATTTTAAATTCTTTGCATATTCTAGAAATTAGTCCTCTAGTAGAGGAATATCTGGCAAAGAATTTCTCCCATTCTATAGGCTTTCTCTTTAGACTTGATGGTTCCCTTTTATGAGCAGAAACTTTTTAGCTTGATGTCATTCCATTTATTAATTCTTGTTTAATCTCCTGAGTTTTGGGGGTCTTGCTGAGGAAGTTTCCACCTATGCCTATATGTTGGAGTGTTAAACCTATGTCCTCCTCTAGTAGCTTCAAAGTTTATAAGTGTGTGGATTTGTTTCTGTGTCTTCTAATCTGTTCCATTGGTCTATGTGTCTGTCTTTGTGCCAATACCATGCTGTTTTTATTAATATAGCTCTGCAATATAATTTGAAGTCAGGAATTGTGATGTTTCCTGCATGGTTATTATTGCTGAGAATTGCTTTGGCTATTCTGGGTCTTTTGTTTCTCCATATGAAATTTATGACTGATTTTTCTAGGTCTGTGAAGAATGACATTGGTAGTTTGATAAGGATTGCATTGACTCTGTAGATCACTTTTGGTAGAATGGCCATTTCAATATTTATTCTGCCTATCCAAGAGCAAGGGAGATCTTTCCATATTCTAAGATCTTTAATTTCTTTCTTTTCCTGTTTGAATTCCTTTGATATCCTTATCTTATTGCTCCAGCAAGAGTCTTGAGGAATATATTGAAGTCATACACCCTTAAAAATATATCTGCAGAATATATATCTGGTTAAGGTCTGCTATTAAATCTACCTAAATAATTCTTACAACACAATAGTAAGAAAATCTTGAAGTTTAAATGATATGACTTGTCATGGTAGATTCATCTATTCACTATGATGTAGCTATCAAAAATGGGTAAGAGCCAGATACAATAGCACATTCCTGTAATCCCAGCTATTCAGAAGGTTGAGGCAGGAAGTTCACAAATTTGAGGCCAGCCTGGGCAGTTTAGAAAGATTATACTTTAAAATTTTAAAGACATATATAAAACAAAATGGATGAGTATGTAGGTCAGTGGTAAAGCACCCCTAGGTTCAATTTCCAGTACCAAGAAGAAGAAAAAGTGGGTGAGATTCTGCATGTATAGGAACAGGGCTATACTCTCTTTACTTAATACTCAATTGTGCTAGGAACCTAACGTTGTTCTGAAGAATAGTTTATAAACAAGAAAGAGTGATAGTAGATTAGTATTGTATTAGTAAGAGCTATCCAGAGAAAGAGAATCAGTAGGTGATACATAGGTACATAGATCTGAGGTTTATTATGGAAGTTGACTGATGTGATTTTGGAGACCTGGAAGTCACACATCTGTCACCTGCAATGTGGAGAGTGGGGGAAAACTGTGAGTGGTGTTATTCATTCTATATTTTAAACTCCAAGAAGCAAGAACTGCAATATTCAAGAGCAAGAGAAGACTGCTATCTCAACATAAATGAGAAGCAAAGGAGCCCATCCTCTGCCTTTTTGTTGTATTCAGGTCTTCAATAGATTGGAGGATGCAGACTAGCATTACTGAGGGTGATCTTCTTTATTCAGTCTACTGATTCAAATGATAATCTCTTCCAGAAATATCCTCACAGACACAACCAGAAATCATGTTTATTAGACATGTGGGCATACCTTAACCTACACAAGTTGACACATAAAAATTAATAAAATGAAAGTATTAATGCATTTTAAGAGATATGCACTTTTTAAGAGAAGATTCAGAAACGGATTAATTTCAGATTTTGAAATGCCAAATAGGCATGCTAAATATGTGTATTAAGATGGGCATGGGGGTGCACACCTGTAATCCCTGTACTTGAGAGGCTGAGACAGGAAGATCCCAGGTTTGAAGTCAGCCTCAGCAACTTAGAGAGACTCTCAGCAATTTAGGAAGATTTTGTTTCCAAATAAAAAATAAAATAGATCTGGGGATATAGTTCAGAAATGGAATGCATCTGGGTTCAATCCCTAGTACCAAAAAGAAAGTGTACTACATTATTTATAGGCTAGTGTTAAAGGAAATAGATGGAGAAATACATTTTAATGTTCTATTAATTTATAGAAATCACCATTTTTAAAATTAAGATTTATTACATGCAATTCTTTCATCCATAAAAACACAAAATATTAAACATTAAAGAAGGAAGAAAGCTACAGTAAACAAATAAAATTGTCCCACTTTATTTTTTAATGAGAATAATGCATCTTTAAGGTAAAAAATAATTCTTGTAGAAAAGCAGGTACTCTACATATGGTGACTATTCTGAGTTTGTTTGCTCCTAATAATACAGCTTAAGCATGTAATGCAACACTAATATAACATAACATAAGCAGGTATTTCCAACTCTGTAATTATAGAGATATCTTATGATACTCATTTAGGTAATTGATAGATAAAGCACAAAATTTATTAAGGCTATAAAAGAATTCCACTGGGCACATCAAGATTAATTTGGAAGGGGAGAGCTAAATGTATATTATAATTTTACCCTAAATAGATTATAGATATTAATGTACAAAAATCTTCTATAATTCATCCTTTCCAATAAAAGTATTTGTAGTATCAATGAAAACCAATTTTTAATCACATGATGTCTCCCTCTAACCATGAACATTTAATTGAAATGTATGATAAAGCTTTGATTTATTAGAGTAAAACATTATGAGTTAATTATTTTTAATTTCTCTATAAAATAATTGTTCACTATTTATAACTAGCATTTAGAAGTAATTTTAAATATGGACTAATTAAAAATACATTATTGTGATATATAATAGATTCTTTGTAATTTAATATATCCATTAGTATGCATATTTATAAAAGTATCTTATTACCTACTCAAAGCAATTTTGAATTGCTTTTGAATAAAATTCCATATGGAAAAATCAGAGATATTGTTTCTTTGTGTTACTCTGTACATTGTTTTGCATTCTAATATAAATGAATGCATAATATATGTTAGATGTTTAATGTGATGACACCTACTGTTTTAGGAGAAGGAGAAAATAGTTGATATATGATGCATATAATATTTGACTTGCACAATATGTTAATTAGAAATTATTATTTGCTTTTATTTGTCAGCTTATAATTTTCTCTCAAGAAGGAATTTAATTCCAAGTATAGTGAATTATAGATTTGGTTTTAGATACCAAGTTTATTTGATGGTTTGACGAGAGTTCTGAGTAGGAAATATTACCAGATCAGCGCCTTTAGCTGATTCTGCATAACTCTCAAGAGCTATATTTCATTTACTTCATTTTTTTAATTTGAAGTTTTAATTTTCAGCATTGGTGCTCTAAATTATTAAAAATTAAAAGGATTTCTATTCAATGAATTTTTAAGAAACAAATATTTTATTTTCCTTTATCTTAAAAGCTTAGAATTATTCAGTTTGCAGTAAAATATTTAGAAAGTTAAACAATCCTTGAAGTGCTCTGAAAATTAAAAAATGGGAAAAATCATCTAAGAGTCTACTCCTTAGAGTAAGTGACCTAAATTTTGCAGAAAAGCATTGGTCAAAAACAATAATTAAATACTAGAAAGAATATTTAACGTAAAATATGTGATATTATTTTTATTATAAAAAGGAATTTTCTTGTTGATAGCATTTTGAGAATGGCAATATAATATTAATCTATGTTATGGAAGGCTCATTAATAAAAAATCCATTCACAATAACCTCAAAAACAACAAAATACCTAGGAATAAATGTAACCAAGTAGGTAAAAGACCTCTACAGTGAAAATTATAAAACACTGAAGAAAGAAATTGAAGATCTTAGAAGATGGAAAGATCTCTCTTGCTCTTGGAGAGGCAGAATAAATATTATCAAAATAGCCATTCTACCAAAAGTGATCTACAGAGTCAATGAAACCCCTATCAAACTACCAATGTCATTCTTCACAGATCTAGAAAAATCAGTCATAAATTTCATATGGAGAAACAAAAGACCCAGAATAGCCAAAGCAATTCTCAGCAATAATAACCATGCAGGAAACATCACAATTCCTGACTTCAAATTATATTACAGAGCTATACTAATAAAAACAGCATGATATTGGCACAAAAACAGACACATAGGCCAGTGGAACAGAGTAGAAGATACAGAAACAAATCCACACACTTATAAAAAATTGATCTTCAACAAAAGTTTGAACATATACGTTGGAGAAAAAACAGCCTTTTCAACAAATGGTGTTGGGAAAACTGGTGATCCATTTGTAGAAAAATGGAATTAAATCCCTACCTCTTACCCTGCACAAGAGTCAACTTGAGATGGATCGAAACCTGGAAATTAGACCAGAGTGATTGAAATTACTAGAGGAGGGCATAGGTCCAACATTCCAACATGTAGGTACAGGTAGAAACTTCCTCAATAAGACACCCAAAGCTCAGGAAATTAAAACAGGAATTAATAAATGGAGTGACATTAAAATAAAAAGTTTCTGTTCATCAAAGGAAACAATCCAATCTAAAGAGAGATCCCACAGAATGGGAGATCTTTGCCAGCTATTCCTCTGATAGAGGGCTAATATCTAGAATACACAAAGAACTTAAAAGACTTAACACTTAAAAAAAATCTCAATCAAGAAATGGGCAATTGCCGGGTGTGGTGGCGCACGCTTGTAATCCCAGTACTTTGGGAGGCGGAGACCGGAGGATCAGGGTTCACGGCCAGCCTCAGCTCTTGCTCTCTCTCCCCCTGTCTCTCTCTCTCTCTCTCTCTCTCTCTCTCTCCTTAGTGAGGCCCTCTGCAACTTCATGAGACCTGGTTTCAAAATACAGCATAACAAATAGGGCCGGGGATATAGCGGGGAGGTAGAACGCCCCTGCGTTCAATCCCCGGTACCGCAAAAAAAAAAGAAAAAAAAAAA